>JAOUQU010084288.1:0-16229 GCA_028566735.1 Ammoglanis amapaensis
CGACCAATGGAATTTGGCCGACTAGTAATTTTTTTGGTCGACCAACGAATAATCGATTATTTGCGGACAGCCCTAATAAAATCACTAATAATTTTGTTAGTTTTACATTTTAACACTTTGGTTACATCCCTTAAACACACAAGGAAGTTATTAATTAAAAAGGTTTGTCTCCTCAGATGGGTATAAAATTACAGTCATGAACAATTGTGTAATTCCAATTCACTTCACTTCCTCACCTCTGTAGGTCACTCTGTCTACCAAATGAACACAGTAACCTCCAAATATGGACGAATAGCAATAATGTCCAATCAGGCTGGACTAAAACAGGTAAATAAAAATCTACACCAATTTTTGTATACCCTAAAACAAACAAACACTTACACATCTACATTTAAGGCCTGCTGAACTAAACTTGGCTTTAAAGGGTGGCACTGTAGCCTCACAGCAAGAAATCCCTGGTTCAATTCCCTAGACCTGAAACCTTCTATGTGGAGTTTGTCTGTTCTCCTCATGTCTGTGTGGGTTTACTCCGGGTGCTTTAGTTTTCTCCTACATACCAAAAACTTGCAGTAAAGACAAACTGAAGATACAAAAACTTCCACGACTGTGTTAGATTTGACTTGTATAAATAATTATGCCATGAATGTTGCCATAAATCTCAAGCCATGAATGTTACCTAAAGCACTCCCCAACCTCTTTTGCCCCATATACCAGTTTAATGTCAGAGAGTTTTTTCATGGATCAACCTTTGTTATGTGGTGGCCCAATACAAAATAAAATTATATACAACTGGCTAAAAAGTAGTATCCTCTTAATATAATAATGTAAATATTATTAAAATTTCAATTTAGTGGTGATAATGCCTCAAAGCAGTGCAATGATTTTGGAAAGCTACAAAGCTGCTAGCTAGATGGATTTGCTGTATTTTATGTGTCACATCCTGCTACTTCTTTTGTAGTTCCTGACTCTTCAGGGTCTGCATCCCTCAACGGTTGCATCCTTCGATGGGTATGGGTAGGACGCACAAGGCAGAACTGAAATGGGACAGCCTATATGGAGTATTTTCAGTTTACATCATGAAGTTACTAGAAAATAATTTAGTAATCATTTTACTAGTGGCCAAGCTGAGAGTAAAATACTAATATATTCCAATTTTAATCTCAAAGATAGTTTAAAAAAACATTACATGGCTTTAATATGCTGTCATACATCAGACTGATACAGATATTAAATTATTCCTGCATAAAGTTTGATTTATCAGGTGGTCACTTTGTAAAACTGGTATTTTTTATTTGAAAGCAAAGCTTTGGTTTTTGAAAAGCTTGATTTTTATTAGGGTGTAGTATTATTTATTATAGGTTAGTTGAGAATGCGAAGGATAAATCAGATGTGTCCTTCATATCAGATAGAAAAACATTTGAAGGCCGCATAAGTAGGATACTTAAAATTAGGACTGCTCTGTCGTGGCGCTGGGACATAACCAGCCTTTAAATGCATCCTTCGAAGGATGCAGAACCTGAATTGGGACACACCTACTGTCTCACTAGAAAACGTACTCTACTGCAGGACCACAACTCCCAGAATGGACCTCATCTGATCATCTGTTGGATTCTACCAACCACGTCTTGGTGACCAGCCTATCTTGGTAACATCTCAGCCAGTTTGATCGCTACCACTCTCCACACTGTTGTATTGTGTTTAGTGAAGTCGTGTTAATGTTTCAGGTTAAGAAATTTAAGTTTTCGAGAGCTGACAGCTCTGATGCTGAACATGTATTCTGAACATGTATTATGTATTCTTTCTGTGATGTCCGGTGGACCTGCAGTGTAAAACATCCCTGCTAAAAATGTAGCTGGTCATCAAGAGAAATCACACCAGCATAGGATGTGTTTTGAACAGCTGGATCTTTAACATGGACCTTAAAATGTAAATAAATATCAATAACTTAACCCTGACTGTGTTTAGTGTGACTTTTGTGACGAATGACTGTTTCCTGTCATTAATGTTACCTAAAGTGTAAAACATGACGTTTAAAGCTAAGTAACTTCAAAGCATTAATGACGCTCTTCGTATTCTCTGAGGCGGTTCAGTCAACTTCATTTCCCATGATGCAACAGAACAAAACATTATCTATTCACCCCCGCCGCACCCCGCCCCTCTTCAGCTTTTGTCGTCACGCCCCAGCGGGGTTTCTTCTGTTGAAAGGGTTCATTGTGTCGGGCTCTGAATTCGAACTGTACGTGTTTGGGGCGCTACCGCAGGATTAACGGGCGATACGTTACACGGAGGCAGGGCCATGCTGGTCGTGGAGGGTTTCACTGAGACTGGTACAGGACTGGTGCTGAGTGGGTACGCGTACTGATACCATGCTGACCAGCTGCTGTCGCCTGTAAACGATGCTCTAACGCTGAAGATGCGCTGCCAGGCCGAGCCGTAATACAGCGCTTATATCGAGCACACGGATTAACGATGTAGCAGCCAGTGGTCTGAGCCAGCCGTGGAAAATGTTCGTGTCTCATTCTGCTTTTTAAAATCCGCGTCGCATTTTCAGCACCGACCCCCGGGCTCTGGATCAGTATAGAGTGGAGTAAAAGCTCAAGAATCAAGGCGCATCCTCGTCGAGAGGCATCATCCTCATCCTCATCGTCACCCAGTCAAACAAAAACATGGGTAACGCGGAGAGCGTGGACGCTCAGCTCACCGACTTCAGGTCGAGAAACAAGCCGCCCAAACTACCCATGCCCGACCCGGTGGAGCTCGAAGAGAGGTTCTCCATTGCTTTGGTAATTTTCGTTTTGTGAAACCTGAAAATTATTGTTTTGTTTGGACATGTCAGCCTCCTTTGATAGCGAGAGTGGTTGTGAATGCTGGAGACGCACACGCACACACGCGTCTATTGTGTGCAGTAGTTCGGCTGGCTGGCTGCGTGATGTATGTGGCTACTGATAGCAGCTAATTATCTACTCAATCGACCTATTACTCTGTCTGTTTTGGCCGTGTGTCTGCTACTCAATCATCGATCCAGACTACGTCCATCTAGATTTTCCTCTGTCGTTTATGACACAATCTATAAGAAAATCTGTATTTCTAGTAGGCTACTGTACAATAGATGTACCATGCTTGGCAACTGTTTTGGGATGATCATATAGCCAGTATGTTTGAAGAAGCATGTGATCCTTGTATTGATAGTGTCCACCTTCATTACCTACGTTTGCTATCCAGACATTGGAACTGGACATTTATTAATTTCCCTTTTAATGCTATGTCTTACACTCCTCATGACAGGAGATGATCATTCGTCACACAAGTCACATTAAACACAGTTATGGATAAGTTTTGGCATCTTCTAGTTGCCTTATCTTAATGTTTTTGGGCTTTGGGAGGAACTCAGGATGAGGCGACATTTTGCGGTGAGGTGACAGTGCTGACCACTAAGCCACAATGCCACCCGGAACTGGTTGTGTGAGGGAATAGTGAGTGTTGAGCGGTCACTTGGATGGCTTAATATATGTGCATTGTATACCCTAGGGCAACCTTTTTTATACACTGTGCCGAACTACCCTTGGTGCCATGGAATAAATAAGCCATAACCATCTCATGGAAAGGGGGCTGTGTGTTTGTTTTGAATGCAATGTCCTCAGCAAGCTCTGGAAGTCAATCAGTTCATTTCTAAATAATCAATGGTCATGTCCTTCACATTAAGTTTTTACCGATGTATGTGACACAAATGCCATAGGTTGCTCACCCCTGCCTTTTGAATACATCAATTTTACTAGTTGTAAAGTTGAAATTACCTCCCGTTCATGTTCTGCTGCCAGACAACACCATATCCATTTTAGTCAGAGCTGTTTAACAGCATATTAGGCAAGTTTGGTTTATCTGTGTACATCAATATTAAGTCACTACAATACTGAAACCAGGGCATTTTAGAGCCGGTCTCAAGCCATGATAAAATCTGGATCAACTTTTGTATCCAAAGGCAAAGCATCTTTTGATTTTAACTATTTTTATAATTCCGTATGAATTGCAATAGTGATGTGCACATTCTGAATTCTGCTTCAGATCACTACCTGACCGAAAGTGAATTCATGGGTTTGCTTTTAAATTTGCAGTTGAAAGATGTGCACAAAGCAAGGTCTATAAATACATAAATCATCTTGGTTTAAATAAACTCATGTGATCTACACAGAACCCTAACTCAGTATAACTGAACAGCTATAGAAACAACAATTGAGGCTTTCCTCGCCAACATCCATGCTCAAACTCATTTCACGGAATGATCACAGAATCCCATGTTCACATTTTGTAAGAAGCTCTATCAAACTTTATTTGAATAAAATGTGGTTTTGAAATGGTATATCCAACAAACTCATGATCATACGTTCAGCTACTTTTGGCCATATAGTTTATGCTGAAACTGGGCAACATGCTTGCTGGCAATTCCTTTCTAAACCCTGAGCAATAACATGTTGTCAAAAGAGCAGTTGTTAATAAATTTTGAATCAGAAGGTCTGGCATTCTAATTAATCCTAATCATATTCAGCAGGGAATATTACTACCGCTGACAGATGTTACATGTTAAAGGGTGAGATACTTTAGGCAGTAAGTGATCATTCTATCCTCAAAGGTGATGTGTTTTAAGTAGGAAATTGGTTGCATTTACAAAACTGCTGCTCTTGTAAGGGGTTCCTGATCTGCATTGATCAGGATCTATCAAAGGTGTAGGCCAAGATGAAACCATGGTAAACAGAGTCATGTGCAGCCAAGGCACATTGATGCATGTGGTGAGTGAAGGCTGGCCTTGTGGTATAACAAACAAACTACTGTAGCTTAAATTGCTTAAGACAGAAAGGTGCCAATACGCATGGCTGTTTTTTATACTGGTAACTGATAAAAGAAATAAAAGACAAAAGACACAAATTCAAAATACAGACACACTTCCAGCTTCTCATTACCATCTAAAACACACCAGTAAGTTTAGGAAAGATGCAACATTATACTTTATTCATTGAAACAGTGTGTGATACTTCCAATCAAGTACATAGTCATACATAGTACAATCGGCAGTGAAATGCTTTAATGATTGCTTAGTAATAATGTGTAAATTCATAAATATAGCAGTGATAACCGAAAGAGTTTCATAAACACTGAACAGTACATTTTAATGTAGATCTCACAGCTGGTAATGAGCAGTTTATCACAAGCGCTTATCTAAACTAAAAATGCTGATAAACAATTCCAGTGCAGTTGTTATATAAAAGCTTAATTAAACAGCATTACTGAATCGAGATAAGCACAACTGGTTTCTGAAGTGTGAGTTGTTCTATTAGTCAAAAGGTAAATTATATATAAATATTATTTGGGGTGCTTAGGTTATTTAGTTGTTTATTGGTGCAGGCCACTACAACTGATTTCCAGGATTTAAATTCATTCCTATGCTATCAGCTATACAGACATGACTGGCTATGTCTGAGGGTGGGATGGCCATGACTCTGCGATGGATTGGAGTCTTGTCTGGGGTGTGTTTATTTTTCACGAAAAAATAGACGCATCATGTCCCTGATTTGGATAAAGCATTGAAAAAACATGAAAATTACATAGACTGTAGAGCATAGCCTAAAACATAATGCATTATTCTAACAGGTCTACGTGTTCGCGAACAATCCATTAGTTTGTTGATTGTTACCATAGTGATGTTTGTTAAGAAATACAGTTTCATACAGGTTGGTATCAAATGATGTAAGTATACTCCTTCTGTCTGTGTAGCTCTGTCAAAGGTGTATTCTCGTGCCCAGCATTTGTTACAGTGGACATACTTGAATGCCATGCATGCCCCATATTTTTGAATATTACTGGGGTATAAAGCCATCACCATCAAAACAATTATCATTAAGCTGTTCGTTACAATTATAAGCTATACAGAAGTTATAATTTCTATCCACAATTACACTCTGTTCCGAAATGCTTCTTTATATGTGGATTAATGAAAGATCTCTCTAACTTGCAGAACTCTATGAACCTACCTCCAGACAAAGTGAGGCTTTTGCGCCAATACGACAATGAGAAGAAGTGGGAGCTTATCTGTGATCAAGTAAGTGTCATGGATTTTCTGTAATCTGAAATCCGCTAAGCATCACTGTAACCCACTAATCACTAATAGTCCGGCTTGTTTGAAATGCTGTATAAAGCTCTACAGAAAAAGCGGAGAGGATGTAGACGCATCAGAAGCATCACAGAGCTGATTGAACTAGGCTTGTGGTTTTTATGCTTTTTACAAAATTATAAAGCACAATAATGGATAGCTAACAGTTTTCGCTAATACACTTTTATGGACATGTACACACACATCATGGCATTTTTGTGATTTGACAAAGAATTTCTTTTCATCAGCTAAATTACATTTTCTTTGAAAAAATATTTAAATGATTGTATTGAAAACAAAGTCAGCAAGTTATACATCAAAATAAAAATTTTCACCTCTGGTGTCAGAAAGTTTTGAAACAGTTAGTTCTATTATCTTAAAATAGAGGTGCTCAGGTGCAGCAACAGAAAAACAAACTAGTGCATCAGAGCTGAGTTTTTTACAAATACTGTGTATAGAATCTCAACTCTGCTATATTGTATAACCAATGGCATTTTAGTCAAGGAATAGTGCTGACCAGGGTGTGGCTGCCCATGTACAACGATGATCAGCATATCAACTTGTCATCAATTGAGGTAGAGAGGAGGCACAGTGCTGTTGGGTGCGCATTCAACATATATAAATTAGGAAGTTCTAACATTATACAAGACACTAACATTATATAAACAAATTCTGGCCTCCACGTATTCCTACAACATGGAATCAACAACTGTTCCAAAGTACCAGTTGAGAACAAAACCCAAGCTGCCTTATTAATATTAAAGGAACACTGGGCAACTTTTAGTGGTTAGTTAATTTGTTGTAAATTGTCATAGATTATAAAATTAGTCATTAAAGGGTGAATAAAGGTTCTCCTAGTTGTCCTCCTGGTCTGTAGGGTAAAAAAAATACGACAGCGATTTAGAGTGGCGCTTCAGTTTGGTGCTAAACACCATTCAGAATGAACACAACTTCTCTTCTTTTGTGTTAGTTCAGGTCTGATTTATTTATTCTCCATAGATTTTAAATTAAAGTTTGGATCATACTGTTTGAAGGAATTGGATGATCCATCATGCCAAGTACACACTTTTTTCAGATACTAAAGTTTTTCCAAAGACTAAACAGCGAAATGCTTTAGTGGTATGTTCTAACACTGACTTATACCTTCTCCTCAAAGGGTCTGGGAAAGCTACTTGATATATTAATTTTTTTCTGCATTTGTTTTACTTTTGGAAAACTCCAACTCTTGGTTGTTCTTCTTGCCAGGCTCCCCTTTCAGGCTGGGAGTAAATGTTCATTTTTGCAAAGATGTGCTACTGTTACAAGGTTGCCTAGTGTGCCTTTAGGGGAAAATTGCCAAAATAGGAGATGTAACTTTAAATTAATAACTAGAATTAGAAATACGACTGGCTAGGTGCTGGATACATACACACAACTGCATGTGGAAATGATTCAAAAATATTAAAAAAAAATTTACTTAAAGTGGATATATAGATGATACTAACATTAGCGAAAAATAAATTATGCTGCAATCAAACAAAGAAAATTCGAAATGTGGTACTTCAGTCAATATATTTAAGCCTATAACACTACAATCTGTCTAATTGGGTCACAGACTGAGCAAACCTTTGGGAACTCAATAACCATGTGTAACTTGCTTCAAATAAGGTGGAGTTCTGTGACCATGGTGAAAACTAGGAAATTGTAGCAGAAATTGTAATAGCTTGAATTCATTATTTCATTGCACCAAAAGGGCAATGGGCAAAGGAAGATTCCCAAGACCTTGAACATTCTAAGAGATACTATGGGGAGTATTGTTCAGAAGTTTCAAATTTATGGTACAGCAGCAAGACGGTTTGGCCATGGGAAAAACCGCAACATTCCATCCAGAGGCCTTAGCAATTCTATAAGGACAAACAAAAAGAAAAAAAAACATTACTCTATAGACTTACGAACCGATGTAGGCTGGAACAAATGTCTGTGGCAGCTATTAGAACTTTATTTAACAACCCAAGATTTATTTCAACTGGAATCCTGTAAAAGCTTTGGTAGAATTTAGTTTTATTTGAAAAAATAAACATGGATGTCTAATAAGATGTCCTTAGGCCTGCACATCTTCAGTTTTGCAAAATGATCTACAACAGTTTCGTTAAAGGACTCTTTTGGTGACTTGGGTGTGCAAGTCTTTAGACTGCAAAGCTTCAGATGTGATTGCTTGGTATCATCTACATTCCTTTTCCTATTAAATTGTAATCTGTAAATACAGCTCTGTTCTCCATAAAATCTGAATTATTTTTTAAATAAATAGCTGTCTGTTAAATAAGTGGACATCAAAGATTCAACAGACTAGATTAATTTTATTTTTAGGTTTGATTTCTAATTATTGACCTAAAATGGTTGAACGAGGTTGACGCAGCAGTGTTTGTTTTGTAGTTATGATCGTGCAATATCGTGTTCAGAAATCGAATTCATCTTAATATGCTCAGATTTGTGATTTTAGGGAAGTACTTATGTAATATGCTATAGGAAGTCTTTTATGTTACAATTGTCTCTTTGTGTTTGTGCTTCCATGTGTATTGTAATCTTTCAACTTCCTCACACTAACTTCCATTGCTAAGTAAGCACAGATTTCAATTTTAATGTATCCCTAACTATGTTGCCTTGGTTACACTGACGTGTACTGCTTTGAGCATGCCAGATTTGCGTGGATGCATTCAGTGAGGTGACTGAGTGAACGAGGTATTAATAATAAATGATCAGATTTCTCTCAGGAGGCACTCACTGGCTATTGCTTGATGTCTGTAACGAAATTAGATGGGGATGGTCCAACAATCTGAGTATGCTAGTAAGAACTGTACTAAAATCCAATCTTGTATTCAGATGATACCTGATCTACCCGGATACATCTGAAAATCGAGGCATGTGACAAATGTATGTGGACACATTTGTCAGAGCCTCTGTGTCCCACAGCATCCACTTAAAATTGTTCTAACTATGTAGTGACACAATGTTTTTTTATGATTCAACATTTAAAAGCATTCATTGTTCAGTATGGATCAGCTAAAATCTACATCAATGGTCGGAGGGTAAACACAATCACAACAGTACCCTGATAAGGCAATCGGGCAAAGAAAATGCATAGGATTACAAACTTCTCAGTTTAATGTGGTTGCAACTAGTCAGCTGGTCATCCAACAGGTAGAATTCACAATGTATGCAGCAGACTCTAAATAGGCTGCAAGCTCTGCTAGGGAGAGGGGGTGACTGCATTATGTCGGGTTTTCTATCACGATGTAAATGTGGTTAGCGGATAGAGAAGTGTCTGTTCAGTTAGCATGGGTGAAAATTAATGAGCCTACTAGGGACTGCACATGGGTTGGACGAGGCATTAGCAAGAATATAACTTCCTCAAATGCAATCGGAGATCCTCAGTAATAGATGATGAACTGACTAGGCTTAAACTGTTCTTGGCTGATCCAGGCTTGCGTAAAGCTTTATTAAAAAGTTATTTTTATGTTTGTAGTTTCAAGAGGGACCATTTTGTCACATTGCTGTGTTTCTCCAGGTCTTGTTAAAACCAAAATATTTCGATGAAGCTGTTTGGACAAATCTTTTTGAAAAATTGCAACAATGGCATTGTACTGCATGTATGACAAATACTTTAGGTTTGTTTTCTGTTTACCACTAACCTCATGCAGACCAGATGTGTACTGTCAGTGGTTTTAGAATACCCTGGTGTGTAATAAGTTGGTTATGTGTGCCTGTTTGGTAAAAATAGTTTTTTGCATTTCTTGTTACCAATATGGGGGACTCACTGTTGCCTCAAGTCAGACAGTTTGGGTATTTTCTGTGTAGTTTGCATGTTCACCCCAAGCCTGCATGGATTTCTCCTAGGATTCTGGTTTTCCACCACAGTCCAAACATTGTATGTTTAAAAACTAAGGGATGATGCGTGACGCCACGATCCAAGACTTTCACTCAATTTTACACTTGTTCTATTATGCTGTGACAATAAAAGTGATTTGATTTTACCTTATGAGATTACTAATAGATATTAAGGCCTTTAGGATTCCGTACATTACATATGACCTGTATGTACCTTTTAATTTAGTACTAAATCTATTACTTGTGGTGTAAACATAAACTGTGAACTGTTTTTTTAATATGGCTTAAGAAAGTTACACCCTAGACATTGCAAATCAATGCACTCAGGTTCTTACTGATATTAAGGTAGGATTTTAGAGTAGCTATTTTTTTGTGTTTGGACAATAATTTAAAACTATTTAGTCAGAGACCATAAACAGAGGCGAAGATTTAGTTCATGAGCCTTCTGCTCTATCAGGTGTACTACAGTGCAGTCTTGGTGTCTTCTATCATTATGCAAGTCAAACATATAATGGATTACGTTTGAATAATTATAGTATTGTCATTGGTATTATTTGTAAATGGATCTGTGTGTATTTTTAACAGGAACGTTTTCAGGTGAAGAATCCACCGCACACATACATTCAAAAGCTAAGAGGATATCTGGACCCAGCAGTTACCAGGAAGGTGGGTATTTTTATTCCAGGGTATGTTTTTTTTTTACTTAACTGATGAATTAGCTTATCTTTTATAATTAAGCAGCTTTAGATCAGTAAATAAATACTTCAGACAACAAATTGAAATAAAGATTACCCAAACCCAAATCTCTGCTGCAGTCTGAATGGAAGCATGTGTTGCTATAAGATACATTGACAATTAACTGTTCTTGAGTTTACATTATGACTAACCTTCATGTTGGATCATTTAGCTGTTTTATGTGCTTTACTACACTAGTAAGGAGGTAGTCTGTATCATAATCAAGGACAAGTATAATGTAATAAAAGTTTATTGTCGTATTAGTTTTTATCAGCCAGCACTACTGATGATAATTATATTAGAAACAGAGTTTTAACACATTACACTAGAATTGCCTGCATTGTATTAAACTGAATATATGCTTATAACTATTTAGACGTAGAGTTTAAAATATTACATTAAAATGATCAATACTAATGACCTCATTATAACGGCATCAAATATAATATCTAATGGTGTGTATATTTTAATCATATAAATTGTTCCTTTTCTTTCTGTAGAAATTTAGGCGGCGAGTGCAAGAGTCCACCCAGATGCTTCGTGAGCTAGAGATTTCGCTTCGAACCAACCACATTGGGTGAGTTACAGGTTTCATTAGTCACCTTTAACAGTGATTTACAGTTTTTTATGTACATACAATTGTCTTGTTCATCATTATTTCTGTGTGGTCTATTAAAGTCTAAGTGGTCGATATGCTTGACTTTACTATGACAAACAAAATGTCTTTGCATTAAACTTAATCTGTTAATTTAATGCTTTTAATCTAGGGCTTTTTAACAATTTCTGGATGTGCATCCCCTTTTGTGTACTGACCATGATCTTGAGACCACTGACAAAGTGCTTGACTAGCTAAAATATCATTACGTTTGTGGATGTCTTACATTTTATACTGATTTTATTATTTACTACAGAAAGGTGATGCAAGCACATCATACGACTAGATGTAACTAAACCACAAATGTATATAAATCTTAAGCAGTATTTAATTTTGATGAAGATACAGGCAAACATACATTAGCAACGTTTGCCAGTTCAGTATACTGTTCAGGACAGCCCATATAGAATGCTTATAGGAATGGATGGCTTACAGTCATTCAGTACATCTAAGGTTGTCTGCACACTGAAATTGCGTTCTGAAAGGCCTTACTGCTTTACTGTCCATACTGTGCATGCTGCCTTCAATTTGGTGCACACTAAATATGTCATTTTGGATTTTTTTGAGTTTTGCTAGCAAATGGTTCTGTTTGTGATCGTTGTCTGACTATTATTGGTGACAAATGATCTGCTCTAGTTTTAAAAATGGAAAAAGCATAAAATGGCCTTCCCCTTCCCCAGTATCTTCATCTCACTGCGCTGATCGAAACTCCCTGGATTTACAAATGTGATTACAGTTTGTGTTTACAGTTGATTTAGTTGATAGTTTGTTAACTTCACCTGCAGTTTGACAGTATGAAGATGTGTATGATGCTGTTTTGTTTTATTTATAGATGGGTGAGAGAGTTTCTGAATGAGGAGAACCAAGGTTTGGATGTACTGGTCGAGTACCTGTCCTTCGCCCAGTATGCTGTCACGTAAGTCTTATTCATTTCCTATGTCTCATCATCAGGTGGCTTCTACCAGATATACTTCTCGCACATGTGGTTAACACAACCACATCTCGTAGGAGGGAGAGCTCTGTAACACTACCATATACTCATTTTGTATACCCAGAATGTGGCTTGTTATGGTCTAACTGTCTGATAAAATCCCTTAATTTCTTGCAATTGCACATTGAGAATCGTTGTTCTTAAACTGCTGGATTATTTGCTTATGCAGTTGTTTACAAATTGGTGAACCTCGTCTTTTACTTGCTTGTGAATGAGGCTTTTGGTGATGCTCATTTCATACCCAATCATGATTGTAATGTGTTTCCAATTAAACTGCATGTGGAATGTTTAAAACAGGTCGTTTTTGTTTCTTTTGTTTCTTCTTAACTCTTGTCTTGATTTTTTTAATTTAAGTATTTGCAACAACAACAACCCAACAATGTTTTTCCCATTATCTTGTCTTTGTCGTGTATTTAATTATAGACTCGCAAAAACTTATAGCATTCGCAAATCATCCTATTCTGTTTTTAGTTATGTTTAACACAAAGGCCAAATGCCATTGGAGTGGGGGTTGTATTATAAATGTATCCTGGCTTGCTTATATATATTTTTGTCTCTGTTGTGGACAGTTTTGATGGTGATGCAGCAGAGAGTGCCAGTGGAGAGATGTCGGTGGAGACTCCATGGAGCAGATCGATTGAGGATCTACATGGTGAAAGCAATCTGCCTTCTCCGGTCAGCAGCAGCAGCATTCAGCGCTCCACACGACATTCCATAAGGTTAATAAGTCTGTAAAAACTTTGCATATACATAATGAATATCAGGGGATTTCAGTCAGGGATAAAAGATTAGCAGTTTGGGGTGTTTGGCCACTACCATTCCATTAACACACGGTTGGACACATCTCAGTTCTTGGCTTTCTTTTGAATGCCAAATATGAGCCAAATCTTATCAAACTTGAGTGTTAGACCTCATGAATGTTCTTTTTACTGAACGAGCAAGAATCCCAACAGACAATTAGCAAAATAGTCAAATATAGTGTAAAGTCTGTTAGACCAAAAACCAAACTTGAGCGAGCCTGTTGCAATTAAAAATTCCCTAAAATACAGAAACCTTGGATGGCCTAGGCACATTATGACTAGCAGAAACTCTAAACATAAATTTGAGTTCTTTATTATTGAGTCCAGTCTCTAAAATGTATTATTCTTTGTTTCAGTTTTTGCTCCTATAAGTACTACAAGTTGTAACTGAATTAAGTATAAGGAAGTTATACAACATTCACTTTTTATATCGATTACCAATTTTTAATCTTACTGATTGTATTAGTGTTAGCTTCTGATTAATATTTTAAGAACTAACCCAAGAAGGATTTACCATGCAAAAAGAACAAGAAGCGAGACAAGATTTTCGACAGGCAATTAAAAACTGAAAATTTAAAACAATTTAATTCAAATGGGCTGTTCATTGGCTAAACAAAAATCTTTTTAAAGGGTACGAAGGGCATCCAATGTATCAAACTGATGCCTATTTTTTATTAATGTTCTTTATCCTATCCATCATTAAATGTTCTCAAATAGATTTTGATCCAGGGAACACTTCGGATGCTCCAAAATAGTGTCATTTTTCTTGATTAAGTCCTTTGTAGGGTGGTCAATGTAAACTGCAGCAATGTCCTGTTAAAAAAACCCAGTCATTACCACACAGGATAAAACAAGCATGTCCAAAGCCCGGCCTTGGGGCCAATTATGGCCCATCTTCTCATTACAGCTGGCCCGTATCTGCTATAAAAAAATCACCAACACTATTGACCACATTATAATATGCACACATACTATTAAGATATTTTATAATTCATCACAAGATGGCAGTAGATAATACACATTTCAAGAGTGTAACATAAATTGCAAGAAATATTCATCGTGTTTTGTATAATTTAAGACTCTTTTTCAAAAACTAAAAGGATACAGGGGTGCTGGTATGTTTGTGTTGGCACTCTGTAGTTCTATGTGTATCTCAGAACAATTTTCCAGAACATCACTGTAGCCGAAAAATTGAGATAATTGAAGAGTGAAATAATAAAAATTATGCCACCCACTATGCCATATAGAATTTATATTAGGTGGGGTTTCCTTGTCATGCCAGTATCTAGGGTATCATCAGAAAAATCCCAATTCTCAAGAAGACAACTCTCTGTCATTTTTTTCCTTTTTTATCACAAGCACTTGCTTCTTTAACTTCACAGTCACAGCCTGGTTTTATAACTCGGGCATCTAAAAGGATCAAATAAATCTTAAGATCTCCTGCTCTCCCTGACTAATCTGTTATACTACATTGTTGTTGTTGATTTTTCAGGTCCAATACTCTTCCCAGCCGTCGGACCCTAAAGAACTCACGGTTGGTGTGTAAGAAGGATGATGTGCATGTCTGTGTCATGTGTCTTCGAGCCATCATGAACTATCAGGTAGATATTTTTGCAAACTCTATACTGTGAGGTCAAATCTATGTAAACTCCTGAAGAAACAGCTATTGAAGATCCGTTCCATTTGTTGGCATTAATAGCCAAGCTTTGCAACTATAACAGTCTCATTTGGAAAGGCACCGTTTATTTGTATTACAACTTATTTCAATCTATCCTCTCTGCATGCAGTATGGTTTCAACATGGTCATGTCTCATCCCCATGCTGTGAACGAAATTGCCCTGAGTCTCAACAATAAAAACCCCAGGTAAGAGATCACATTTTTATGCTAATTTATTATTTTTGTTTTTACACCATGGGGCAAGTTACACTTCTAAATCTGATGCTCAGTTTAAAAATATGTGGGTTCATCTTGCTTTATTGATACAAAACCAGAATAATATAGTGAACTTGGTACAAATTATTAAAGTGAGCAGAAGAAAACTGTTCAGCATTCAGAATTCAGGTTACACAAAAGCATCAATAAATAGCTTGTTACCAGACATTGCTGAAAATATACACACTCAATCCAATTTGCTTATTCTAGTCAGTCATGGAGGTTATTTCAGATATTAATGGGTGCAAGGGACACAGAAATACCAAAGACAGAATGGCAGGCCATTGTTAGGCATTCAGAAATCAGAATAGGTTACACAAAGGCATCAGAAAATAGCTCATTACCAGAATTAGCACCCACTTCCTCCGATATATCATGAAAATTCTGTATCATAAAGTCACAACCCCGGCCCCATGTGCATCCTCAATCAGTCCTGCCAGAACCTCTTTCACCAAGCAAGTCAGGCTGGTTGCACCAAAAGCTTGAATTTTGTAGCCTGAACTCTGACTTGGATTAGCATATTAGAATGCTGTGTCATTTGACTTCTTATTATATACACCGTGAAATTTCCATGAAAATAAGACCCCTGAAGATAAGACCTAGTCGTTGTTTTGCTGAATTGCTAAATATAAAAAGTAAGGCCTAGCCACGTTTTTTGTTTAGAAATGTGCTGTGGTTTAGTAGCTGGTGTGGGAGATTGTTACAATCTCTTGACAGGGTGTGGTAACCAGGTTCTTTAGAGACCTTATTTTTTGACCCTGTTTGCGTGTCAGGCAATCAGTGTGTCACTTTGAGACGGTTGGGCAGAGGTCGGCACCCGGCGGCTTCAAGGTCGCATGTGGCTCTTCAGCCTCGGATATACGGGTCTTATTGGCATGCTTAATTTAAATACGGCTGCATCCCAAGCCACATACTAGTCCACTAAGTTATGTGCAGAACAACGACATTGTCTGTCAGTGTTCCATTTAAGTTACTTTATTTAGTGACGCTTCTAGCACGGGCAACAGTTTGTATCAAAGTAGAATTTAAAAATATATACAGTAGAACCTCGGAAGTCGAATTTAATCCGTTCCGGAAGTCGGTTTGACTTCTGAATCATTCGACTTCCG
>JAOUQU010084713.1:0-16225 GCA_028566735.1 Ammoglanis amapaensis
AAGAACAGAGAATGTAACACAACACGTGTAGTGTATTACACAGTATTATGATCATTATGGCTTTCCATAGTTGGAGTCCCGATGCAAAGGATGCCGGGAAATGTAGTCAGGATAGCAAATACAAAGGTTCCGGCTCCAAAATGCGATTAATTGCGATAAAAAATCCCGGCCCTACCTATTTAAAATGTTTTTTCTCTCCTACAACATAATTTCCGTATGATGAAAATTAGGCCATGACATCATTTAGTGACTTTTCTTACAGAGGCGTTGGCAACAGGAGTTGACGACTCTCGCTGCTCAATGAGAACATTAACTGAAGAACATGTATGTTCGTCTCTGAGTCTCCAAAAGTCTCTTAAAGTCTCAGATAACACCACAGAAAGTCACTAGATCTGTCGCTAGTCACTTTTTTATTACTAAGTCGATAAGTTAGCAACACTGCGTCTGTACCATCTGACCTCTTCAATCACCTGCTAAATAAAAGTTCTCCAGACTCATTGATATTTTATTGTAGTCTTTATTCGAAACCATTCTACTTATATAAGTCATTTTATAAAATTCAAACCTTAATATTTTATCAAATACTAATTAATATAACTAACCAGTTGATATTAGTAATCAAATTTTGCTTCACTTGATAAATACTTTTCTCTGATCTATGGAGATACAGAAGTTGAATAAATTCAGTTGAATAAATTTCATTTTAAAGCATTAAAAAGAAGGCATTCATACTTTTGTTCTAAACGAACATTACATTAAACACAATTCCTAAAAGTTCTGTTTATTCTTTCTTTTTTGAGTAAATAACTCTGCTTTCTCATGCCGTTCCGCTTCCACATTCATGTTTGAATCACTCGACCCTCTCTCACTGTGGATAACGGTGTTGATGGAGTCCTGACTGCTGCTGGATAGAGTATCATCGGAATCCTCTTCCACGACTGAGCTCACACACACATTCTGTGAGAGAATGTCATTATTACATCCTGCAATCTCATTTCCTCTTCCTGTTATTCTGAGTGTCAAGGGTTGAAAACTCTCTTCATCCTCATCGTCTGAGTCGGGCGCAGTGTATTTGCGGATGCGATTTACAGCATCCCACAGTGGTTGGGGCAAGCACTGAGTGTGGTTGTGTGGAAGTGATGAGGTTGAGACTTGAGAGTATTTATCATTGGTCTGGCAGAGACTTTGGGAGGATTTTAAACTGGAAGGACTTGCGCCATGGGAGTCAGATGAGCGATTCTGCCAGAGATACGGATCACCCTGCTCACCCTGAACATTAACACTGGGATCATTCTCATGAAGACTCAGATCAGTGTGTGGCACTGTGCATGCAGGGCTCATTATAATGTTGGTTTCACCAGATCTATTCCTCGCCATAAAATCTTCACCTTCAGCAGACATCATGTTATTTCCCACAGACATTTTCTTTACAGAATTTCTTACCAAGCTTTTTTCTTTTTCACTGGTATATTCACTGCTTTTATCTGAGATCTCCTCCATCATGTCTGAGCTCTTAAACTGTAGATCATCACATTTTTGGTTAAAAAACTCTTTAGAGAATGACAGACAAACATCAGTTTGATGATCAGAGATCTCGTCTCCGTCACGTTTTTTGGTGCTTTTGTCCCCATGTAGATAAGTGTGAAGATTGTTTGCCTCGTTTTGTTCCTCGATCATGGAAGCATCTTGGGGATGTTTCTGGAGAATCGTTTTATTCAGTGTGTTTAAAGGAGCAACAAGAACATCACACATTCCTACTAACTCTCCATCTTCTCTGGTCCCCAGCAGGTCTCCGGGTAACTTTAAATGAGGGTTGTTTATGTTTGTAGCATTTGTAGGATTTTTCTCAGCCAAGATCTTGTTTGGGGTTTGAACATGATGTCTGGAAAAGAGTTGGATCAGATGACTGACCTGATGTCTTTTATATGAGATGTTTCTGTTCTGGAGAACAATCTCGGGCTCAGAGGACTCATCACCGGAAAGGTTTGGGCATGGAATCAGAATCTCATCCTGCAGGATGTTGTTTCTTAACTGTGAAGATTCTTGGTGAGTAAGGCCTCTGGAAATTCTCGGATGAGATCTTACAGATGAGACGAGGTCAGGATGATCTTTACTATCCTGTTTAGGAGCACCTGTTAATACACGGGCATCAGTATAATTTGAGTCATCCTCAGCTTCTATTCTCGAGTGAAGCTCTTTACTCATTTCAAACTCTGTTAAGACTTGGACATTAAAAGAGGTTTTATGGTTCACATGATCCAGCTCATCTGGCACCATCAAATCTTCTTGGGAATTCTTTTTGATTTTAAGTTCTTCCTCCCTCACTCTCAGCTGTCTAGGAATCCTCTCTGTTTTGTATGTACTGTACCAGATGTCTCCAGATGTTGGACCAGATTTGCTGCAGGAACCCTGTGGAGAACCTTGATAAATCAAGTCTTCAGACTTCATTTGAGAGATTTTTTGCTCTGGGCAGACCTCAGAATCAGAGTCACACCCGGACATATCAGTCAAATGCGAATTTACCCACCAGGCTTTTACAACAGCGCTTGTAGCATCAATGATCACAAGGCTTTTGTTTGTTCTTTGATGTCCTTTTTGCTCATGATACTCCTCACTAGGAGCTTGATGTTCTTGTTGATGATCTTGTTGATGTTTTGTCTGATATCCTTGTGGGTGTTCTTGTTTATCCTGAGCCATCTCTGAGGGTCGTTTCTTTTTGAGTTCCTTCCATACCAACACAGTTTCTGTAAAATCTTTATCTCTCGTTCTATCAGCACCGCGTATCAGGTCCTTCACAGTTTTACATTTTACATCCTGAACTTTTCTGTAGAAGTTTGAACACCAATTTGCCTGGTTTTGATGTTCCTCTGAATTTTTTGTAGTTAGCTGGTCTGTAACTGCTCTCTCTTGTTCAATATATTCTCCAGAAGTGACTCGGTCCTTCAGCGCTGGTTGTTCTTGATTGTTTGCTGGATCTTCTACACAAGAGACTAAACAGAAAGCAGTTCCACCAGATCTTTTCCTGGGGTTTTGATGGTAGGATGTTTCAATCCACTCAGAAGCTGGATGAGGTTCAACAGAACAGATCTGTAGATCTGTGAGTAGAAGTTTACTCCCTGAAGAATGCTGTTTAGTTTGGAATGTGTGAGGTGTATCTCCAAGCCTGGTCCTCATAAGTCTGGGTGGGGTCATTGTTGTGGTTCCTCTGCTTTTTGAGCTGTATGGTGGAGCTGATGTGTAGATCGGTGTTTGCCCAAAATCTGCTCCGGATGCCATATTTCCCAGCAGCATGTGATTTGCTTTCCTGGTTCCCAGTTCACCAGGGTATGGAGGAGGAGGGTTCCTCAACAAATGATCTGCATAGAGGAACCTAGGAACAGAATCCTGAAATTTATGAAGGTTCCACATGATCTGGGTTCCTCTACATGCCCCTCCATTATATTGTCTACTTCGGGGAAGAGAGTGGTTGTATCGTCCATTCCAGGCTCCCTCCTGACAAAAACCATCAGAACTAGAACTGAGGACTCGTCTGCATGGTTGCCTTGTATTCACACAATCCCTCTTCTGTTCCTTTATGCTGCTTTCTTTTTGTATTAGAAAATTCTGAGCTGAGAAACCAGGAGAAATCCTGGTGAGGTGCTCATCAGTTCTGAAAGTTCCAGTGGATCCATATGCTGGTGAGGTCCAACTGCCAGCTACACATGTCCTGCACATGTGATAAAAAAATCTTTATACATTTACATTATCAGTGTTTAGCAAATTTTATCCATTATATATTATTTTAGGGCTCCAACAGTGACAAACAGGCAGTACTGGCGCTTTAACCAACCTTCAACTCTCTGATTACAAAACCAATACTTAACCACTTGGCTACAGCTGCCCTAATTGCGCATTTTCCTTTACATATTAAGCAATGCAAATTTAGCAATCTATTTTGATTGAGTGAGGGCTAAGAGACCAATCTGACTTACTCGGGAAAAACTAATAAGTCATTTTTAGAAAGCTTTCTATGATGAATCATAACGTACGTCTAACGTCTAAAGATGAATACAAAACGTACATGTGTGAGCTGGAGTGCCGTCCAGGAAACCTCGAGTGTGTATAAAACTTCTGCCGTCTGTCACACAGCTCCATCATCTACAGCACACAAACACACACTTTAATTACTACTACTACACACTAATATTAAAGAAACTAATAACTACACACTAATATTCATGTGAAGATAAGAGTTTAGTGTGTTTACCTCTCCATCAGCCAGAAGAAATGAGCACACAGGTCCAATCATCTGTTTTGACCTCCTTTGTCATTGATTCCGCCCCTTACAGATTATTTTTTAGTTTATAAACTGTGAGTGTAAAAACACTCAGTTCATTACAGAAGATAATTAAATGTAAATACACACCAACACCATGATTAAAATATAGCCTAATATAACACACTCCCACACACACATACACACAACTAAGCAGATCCAGCCCCCCTCACACACACAGACACACACGCACGCACGCACGCACACACACACGCACACACGCACGCACGCACACACACACACACACACACACACACACACATCTTGACACAAATCCCGACATGCACATACACCGTAATGATAACTGAAAATAAAAGAATAAATGTGATTCTATAGTTTCATAATATGTGTGTGTGTGTGTGTGTGTGTGTGTGTGTGTGTGTGTGTGTGTGTGTGGATCTGCTTAGGTCTGGAAGATTATTTTTGTGGAATCAAGTGTGTAACTAACTGGATTCGGGACATAAACAAGAACTCAGTAGATTAGCAAGGTTATAAAACAACCTCATATTTATTAGAACATTTCAGATCAGATATCACTTTTGATACAAGGAACAAACATGAGATAAAAAATTGTTTATAAATATTTACATTTCTTTAGTATGTAGGTGCACATGTGGAAATGCAACCACAGATCACGTGTGTGTATTAGCTGGTTGCTGGACTCTCAACAGGTCTCAGCAAACTTCAGAACACACTGATCTGTGTGTACCGTCTCTAAAGGTGAGATAAAGAACCCCACCACTCTCTCACAGCCTCTCCAGTGTCTCCAGGTCTCCAGCAGTAGAGTGTACGTCTCAGGAAGATAAACAATATCTGAACCTAGAATGAGATCCCGGTGAGAGGAGAAATGCTCCAGATCCTGACCCCAAACTAGCAGGAGCACGACAGGGGGTTCAGAGGGCCACCCCACCCTGGGCCTGTTCGAGTTCACGTTCCTCGTGGTGTGAGGGAGAATCTGGGGTAGATCCGTCACAGTGACACTTGCACCTACACACACCAGCGCATTTACACTTTTATTATTGGTCTCAGTGGTAGATCTGTACATGATCGATAATAAATATGAAAAAAAGAATTTAAAAGTTCTGTAACATTTTTTGTATTATTCTGTGTCATGTTGCAGTATTGAATGAATATTAGCTGTATTAATCATTACTGTTAATAACATTAATTAACGAATTAAATAACGAATTATAATAACATTATTTATTATTATCATCTTATTAATAATAATAAGCTGTTACAAACTGTTGATGATAAATAGCGATGAAATGAGTAAAAAAATATAAGAGTTAAAAAATGGATACAGACTATTAAAAGTTTAGAGTTTTCTCCTAATCGAGCTACATGAATACTAAAGAATCCACTTCCGGCTCCCAGCTCAATCACTTTCTTTCCCTGGAATTCCATCCTCATCTCCTCAAAGTACTCACACATCTTCAGAGCCTGGATACACACACAAACATTTTAAAACTTTGCTTCCATAAACAATATATAACATCAGCAGCAACATAACTTTCCCCAAAAAACCCATCTTGAATTGTGTTTATTCAAAGTGTTTATTCAAAGTAAAAAAACAGTGACTTTTCCAAGTATACATATGTGCAATATTTCACAATCTTTTTAGCTTTCTAAGTGCTAAATGCTAGAAAGCTATTCTATTTGCAAATAAAATTTTAAGTTTCATGTTTTATCGAAAGCTGTAAAAACATTAGTAAAGCAACCTGACATTTTCCACAATTTGGGGTCCATTTGTGGTGACCCCAAATAGTGTATCTGCTCCAGAACCACGATGGCCACAGTGTGCAGATGTGAGCATGCGCATTGTCGTTCATCTGTGCCGAACTCGACTTTACTATTAGGCTTAAACTGATACAAAATATACATTTTAACGTATATACAAAATATTTCAGGAATATTTAAACCTAAG
Source organism: Ammoglanis amapaensis (assembly GCA_028566735.1). Lineage (NCBI taxonomy): Eukaryota > Metazoa > Chordata > Actinopteri > Siluriformes > Trichomycteridae > Ammoglanis > Ammoglanis amapaensis. Next base: position 6,243 of record JAOUQU010084713.1, read on the forward strand.
TTTAAAAACAATCAAGTTATCCAATGTTTTCAATACATTTAAATGTATTTGTTTAGACCTGTAATTCACACTTTGTCCACACGATGGCAGTAAAATTATTTTTTTTTTTACTTGGACTAACTCCCTATAAACAAGGCTGCGGTGAGTTTAAACTTTAAACAGAAATAACTACAAAATCCTCATCACATGTTGCATGACTTTTATATTTAGTTTTATTTAGTCTTATATACTTAGTTTGATACACTTTATTCGTTCGTGTGTTTGATTAAAGTATATATAATAACTATACACAACAACAGGTACTGCACACAAAATATTTATAAAAATATTTTTTATTAATCAGTAAAACAAAACAAAACAGAATGTTGAGTAAAAAAAATGTTGAGCACCAAAATCTAAAGCTTTATGTAAAACAATCATTATATTGTAATGTATTTTATTTATGCTACATAATTGCTGTCATCCCTGACATGAACAATTTAAGAACAAAGACATTGAAAAGCATAACATTTGAAAACAACCAAATCTGAAACAGTGCTTAGGAGCATTAACAAAAAAAATAAGTTTAAGAGCTTTTTGAAAACATAAGCAACATCAGCATTTTAGCTTCAATGCACATTTCCTGCATCGATCTTACATTTTCGTATTAAAACATAAAATAGCCACATTTAAACATGCAGCTTTGTCTCAAAATGACGTTCATATTGCAGAAAAAAAATGTGCAAATGTGAAAATAAGGTTACATAAGGCCACACGAATGGACAACCCACCTTCTGCAATATTTTTTTCAAATGCTAGGATACACACAGAGAAAAGAACTCCATTCAAACAAATGAAACAAATCCTGATCCCTGGGAGCAGTGTTTGCTGCGTGGTATCTACACTAGCATTATTCTGGGTTCTTCTATACAAGCTTGTTTATTATAGCCTGGTTCTCATCGGTTTGATGGTGGGATGCTCAGGTAGCACTTTTCCTCTGAACTGTTACAAAGGAATCAGTCAGAGTGGTGGAGGAATACAGAGACTGCATAGCGTCTTCCTTCACTCATGTTAAAGCTCACTGTGAGAATCCTGTCTGAGGATCGGGGCCCGTAACAACCCAAGGATCTTCCCTAGGTATTTGGGGCCATAACTGTCCATGTCCAAAACCATAACAAATTTTCTGTTAAGATTTCAACATTAAGTGTCACTTTATCTTCTATATAGGACTATAACATTGGCTTGGACCAGAGCAACAGACCAGCTGGAAGGATGGGAATCATCATCTGGACTCAGCGCTCGATGAACTGCAGATTAATTTCTCTGTCTGGAACCAGGAGGGTTCGAGTCATGGGTCGGACCTCGGCTCCAGATGGATCAGGCTTTACGTCAAAATGGAGAAGGATCTGGAATCAGAGCGAAAAAAAGAGTGTTAAAACTGTTGTATCTAGAATGGCATTAAACAGATTATAAACATTGAATCAGAGTTTCATACCCGACTGAGGGCCAAATAAAGTTCCAACTCAGCGATACGGCGCCCGACACAGCTTCTCTTTCCCACACCAAAAGGAACCGAGGCATACGGATGGTTCCCATCATCACGGTTTAACCAGCGCTGAGGGAAGAATGAGTCCGGGTCTGTGAACTGGGCCGGGTCACGAGATGTGGCATAGTGACACAAAGTAATGAGAGTCTGCAACAAGAAAAAAAAACCATTTTCACATTATAAAGCTTTATTACATATTATACCATGAATATATTGTATTATAAAACTTAATTACATTATTATGACATTATATTGGTTAATTAGGTTATTACTTCAAAAAGTGTCATTACATTGTGACATCATAAAGCTGTAGTGAGAATAGGAATACAAGACTCAAGAAGATGAGATTAGAACCACAGAGCAGTTCTATATATTAATTTAATAACTAATAATTAAATATAATTGTATATTTTAATAAAGAGACGACCTGAACATCTGGGTCTCTGGTGAAGGGACCAATGTGTCTGCTGGCGTGTATTTACGTTACTCTGTACTCTGTACCACTGTACTTTTTATACACATAGGAATTTGTCCTCCACATTTTAACCCAATCCGTGCAGTTAAACACACGTTTACACACACTAGTGGCCAGTAATGATCGCACGTGCTGGGAGCAGAGGTCAGCCCTATGCACAAAATCCCACATTGCATTATTACATCATAAAGCTTTATAACTGCAGCAGTGTGTAAGGATCGGGAAGAATCGGGACCTGTTCACGTTCGTGTCTAACACAGAAGATTGTGTGTACCTGCTTGGGAATCAGGTATCCTCCAACTGTGATATTTCGGTCAGTGATGACTCGAGCGTTTCCAGGAATTACAGGGTATAACCTGATAAAATAATAATAATAATAACAATTGGATTGTTATTACATAGTAAAGAATGATATACATTAATCATTGCATTATTAAGAACAATAACATAAGGTATGATAGCTAAGTGGAAGAAGGAAGAAGGTCCTGGGTTCAATCCCCAGGTGGAACAGTCTGAGCGCTTTCTGTATGTATTTTGCAGGTTCTCCCCATGTTTGTACGGTTTCCTCCAGGTGCTCTGGTTTCCTCCCATAGTCCAAATCATGCACTATGCAAACATGCAGGTTATTGTGAAACACAGATCATGCTTTTGCTATTAGGATGCATAAGCAGGTGCATGGTAGTATTGATTCTAAGCTTGTATTAATAAGCGGTGGTATAAAGTAGGATAAATAGGGGATGGATAAATTGGAATGGTATAAAAACTCAGAACTCAATCGGCTATAATGATGCCTAACAGGATCATTTAGGAGAAGAAGATGAGGAATGAGGCAGAACCTGGTGATTTCTTTGATGACAGCTTTCATCAGAGGCATCGCTGCTACATCAGCCGCTGTCGGGATCTTCCGATGTCCCAAAACGTTCATGACCTCCGACCTCAGAGCCGACTGCACCTCGGGGTGTCGAGAGAGTTCGTACAGAGACCACGACAAGGAACTTGAAATCTGATCAGAGAAGAAACAAATAAAGTGATGAGTCGATAATAATATTTTTTAAAGTAATAATATTAATCATAACAATAACAACGTACTGTATCGACTCCAGCCAGCAGCAGCTCTGTCACGTTACTGTAAACTGATTTCATGGGCATTCCAGCTCGGGACAGGAAGTAAGTCAGATATCGTCCCTCCACTTCCTGTCCATTTGCCAGCTTCTCGTCTTCATCTTTCAGTCGTTGATCGATGTGCCCTTTAGCTACAGTAAACACAACATTTTAAATATATATATATTTATAAAAACTCCCTACAAGTACTGTAGGGATTGACAGACAGGTACAGATAAAACTTTTAATTGATGCCAGTGTAGATGCCAGGTTGGGTAATAGCACAACAGCGGATGAGCTCATGTGTTAAGTTCTAATGATTGTAATGATTAGATTAGATTAAGGTTCCACTCACCAAACTGGAACATGTAATCCCAGCACTGACAGAACGTGTTCCAGGGTTTGGGAAATAGCCGATGGAGCCAGGCGGGCATTGTCATGGTGAGCAATGTCATCACGAACATGGTATTAATTGAGCTGATGAAACGTTCTGTTTCTACGGGAACGACCGGATCCAAACAGCCAATCCTGGACTCGAATAGCACCGAGGAAACACCTGAGTAAGAGACGAGATAGTCAAGCATGATCATCACTAATCCAACTACTAATCTGTCTACTAAATCCCTCAGGCCATGACAGGGTGGCATTAGGGTTCGGTGTGTAGCACGCTCGTGTCACATTAAAGAAGTTTCTGGGTGTGAACCCCAGCTGGGGTGTGGTAGAGATTGCATCTTCTCAGCGTGTCTATGTGGGTTTCCTCCTAGTGATCTGGTCACCTCCCACAGTCCAAAAAACATGCAAATTAGTTTTGCTGATCAATGTGTGATGAAAAATGGATGTAATCAAAGTGTAAAACATGTCAATACGATGACATACCTTCCAGGCCGAAGCGGTAGAACTCACGGGCGATGTCAGTAACGACTCCATTGGCGTTGTGTTGTAGGCGTAGTTTGAGTTTATTGATGAGGTCACTCACAACAGAGTTCAAGGGACCGTCGTACATTTCTACCGATTTGGGACGCAACATGTGTTTGGCCAGCAGACTCCGAACGTTCTGCCACTCCTCCCCCTCACTGTAGAAAGAAATCATTAAAAATGTTCATAAAGTTGTTATTACTATGATATTCTATTCTCATATCATGTGTTGCACATACGCGGTCAGAAGTCCGTATCCGTGTCCTCGAAGTTTCCTGTAATCTTTCCAGGAGGAAATATCCGACCTGACAGGTGTGGTCCCCTCCTGTCTCAGAACTTGTTCAATCAGCTCCGGTTCTGCAACATGAACCGTTAGAATCGGCCCAAAACTTGCCTTCCACATCGGCCCAAAGCGCTGACGTCCCTCCACCTATATAGATCGAACAAGATCAGACATCACTAGATCTGAGCATTAGACCCCCCACATCTACTGCTGGACCTATAAGCAAAACACTAAACCCCATGCAGTTCTAATATTGCTGCATACAAGGACTACCCAAGAAGGATGGGGGCCTTGTTCAGTCTGGTTCCTCTCAAGGTTTCTTCCTGTCATTTTCCTTAAAAGTAAAGTTTCTTTTGAGACGATGTCTATTGTAAAAAGCGCTACATAAATAAACTTGACTTGACTTTATACTTTGAGTTGTGATGCTGTCATTGTCGTTTACAGTGACAATAAAGCTTGATCGTGTTTGATCAGTGAATAATAATTTGGGTTTGATATGAGTTTGATCAGATTTTGTTCTTTTTAGCTTTTGCATAAGAGATTCCTGTAGCTATTATAGACATGGTACAATTTGTAATACATTAATGAGTGCAAAATGTTTAATACGTATATACGTATATATTATATATTTTAATAATTATACATAAATTATACATTTAAAGGGAATCTATTACATTATTTTTGCATTGTTTTACTGCAGTCGTATATTTTTTCTGTTTTTCTTCCACTCTTAAAAAGTTGATTTCCCCAAAGGGGATGAATAAAGTCTTATAATCTCGTCTGTACAGGCACAGAGACGCATGAGCTGCTGATTTAAGATGCTTTTAAAAACGTTTTGCAGTTATTCAGTCGCTGCTGCAGAAATCACAGCAATTGTTACATTCACACAAAAGATTTCTGCAGTCGTCCTGTTTCAGGGCACAATAATGATGCCGCCCCGACAGGTATCTCAATCCCCGTGGGGTGGCATGACCCTATTACTCTCTGTTCTCACCTGGAGTTGGTGAAGGCGGGAGAGTCCCCGTCTGCCCAGCAGGTCCCAGATAAAGCTGAGGGTCGAGGGTCCGGGCATCTGATCCAGAGTCTTCACTTCAGGCACCTGTGTTACTGCCCACCTGAACACTGGGGCCGCACCCCTCCAGGACAAACGAAGCATCTGCTCCATAGTGCTCACACTTTCATGTAATACACACCTGTACACTGTACACACACACTCCTGTCTGTACTGTGAGTGAATGAGCTCAACATACACTCACCATACACTCACCTCTGCACAGTATTTATAAAACACGCACACACACACCCCCAACACACACACACACACACACACACACACACACACACACACACACACACACTTTCATCACTCTCTCAGAATTGGGAGGTCGGGGGCTGAGCTGTACTGAAGGTGCGTCCAACCAGAGATCAGAATTCCAGCAAATCACAGAATTCTGGTCAATAGGATCAGATTCTCATAAAACCATTATTAATTAATAACGTGCCACAGAAATCGTGTTCAGCTGAATGAACACTGAAACACTCACACTAGGATCAGCCAGGACCATCATTAGGACCGAGATTTTTTAATTTATTTTTGATTTAATTTTATGTGTACAATACTTTAGCAGATGCATTTTAAGGGGTCAGACAGTGAAACCAGAGAAGGCACTTGAACAAGTAACAACCTTCTGATCACTCATTTATTACTGCTCTATAACAGCCTTAAGAACGTTTCAGGTCTTAAGCTCATCTGTACAAATCCTACAACTCATGTAGAAAGTAAAATCTCGAGACTGCATTAGAACTCCAGAAGATCTGCACAAATCATTCTGCAATCCAAGCAGGTGAAAGATCCAGTGCCAGTCGTGCCAAGAATTTGTAGATTTTTATCAAACATTTAGCAGATCAGGGAGGAGGAACTGGATCCAGCTGCACGTCTGAATCCTTCTGCAGAATTTCTTTTATCAGAATGACTCGAAACGCTCAGTCATTCAGTCACAGGAACTGAAAATCTGCAGAAATGTTCATGAAATAAAACGACAGCTTTAAAAGTGGAAGTTTTGATCTGAATGAAATGTTCTACTTCAGTGATCAGTGTGTGTACTAGTATGTGCATGAGTGTGTGTGTGTGTGTGTGTGTGTGTAATAATGGGTTAGAATGTGTGCATGAATGTGGGCGTGTGTAACATTGTATTTTAGTATGTAGTTTGGTGTTAATGTGTAATAGTGTATGTGTTAGGTGTGGGTGCATGAGTACAGTATGTAGTAGTAGTATTAGTACCCTATGTGTTGTGTGTGTGTATAAGTGTGTAATAAAGCCTCTGAGTGTATGTAGTGGTAGTTTTCATGTGTAATAAAGCTTCTGAATGTGTGTATGTGTGTGTGTGTGTGTGTGTAGTGGTAGTAGAATAGGCGCTGCTTGTGTTAATCAGGTGAAAGGTCACACTCCATCTGTCGGAAATTGCTGAGCCATCAGAAACCAGCAGTCGCGTCGATATTATTACATCATTACATAAGACGTATCAGTTTTATTTTACACCGGATGCCCTTCCTGATGCGACCCTCCAATGCATGTGTTTGAGATTGGAACCGAAATGCAACAGCTGGGTATCTTGGCATCTTGGTGGTATGTTTTCAAACAGTGGGAGGAAACCGGAACACCTGGAGAACATGCAAAGTCCGGACAGAAATGTGCCAGTGCAGTCCAGGACATCTTGCCGTGATGCGACAGTGCTACTTACTAAATCACCATGCCACCCCATTTAAAAGATGCACTGTAAATATGTAATATTAATAAAGATGTATAAAACAGCGCTGTATAAAATGATATATGTGGCTTTAGATCATGTCGAGATGCTAGACGTGCATTATCAGCATTTCTCTTCCGACCAGCTCAGCGTTCGTGGAATAGCAGACACACCGAATCTTTAGGGAAAATCTTTCAGCTCTGTGAGTCGAGTGTAAAGGTCATTTTTAAAAAAATCAATAAGGTGACTGATCCTACAAAAACCTACAACATGACTACTGACACCTCTCAAACACTCATATTAAAGATTTAGTAGAAAGCAGTTTTAAATACAGAATCGGTAAGTGTGATTACTAGTAATCCAGCATTTAGTGCTCGGCCTGCCGTCGTGTCAGTAGCACTGTTTGCCCCTGGACCGTGTCCTTGGTCAGTGGCTGATGTTACATTCTATAAAAGCATGTAGCACGATCTCCATAGCCACATTTCAAAAATGAGAGATGAATATTAACGAAATAGTTCTACTTCACTACTCTACATAAAATCTATGGCGTACCTGCACCATGAGTTTAATGTAGTTTTGTTTTAGGGACAGCTTTCGTTTTCGTGACTCTACAGTCTACGAGCTGGTTCGGTTTCTGTTTTATTATTTTCCCATTTTTAGGAACCTGGGCCTTCCCTCCATCAGTCGGTTGCCGGGCTGACAGGGGAATACTCCACCAAGGGCATTTCCTTAAGGATCAGCTATGGCATAATGGCAAAAATGTGGCGAGTTCTTTAAATAACAGACGAGCAGCCATGAGATAAGAGACTGAACAAGAATCAGCGGCATTAACAGTTATATAACAGTTATATCTCCTAGCAAGCTAAAAAGGAAAGAATAGTAGTAATTTATTGATAGTTGAAAAAGTTCATATGAAGATAACTGGACATGTGTCCCAACACCAAGACCATGATCAGTACGTGGCATCAGTATTTAGGATCGGGTCTCTCAGGAAACATAAATCTCTAAGCGATCAGGTTTTAAAGATAAGTATTAAGGGGTCAGGATTGGGGATCTTGTACTCGTCGGAAGACAGCGAGATGGTTCTCTCCTTGGTTCCTCTGGACTTTCTTGCCCTCCTCAGTACATGAACCCAAGCGTCCGACAATCACGTCTTCCTTCTATGGAGAGAGAGAGAGGTCAGGGATCAGCACCAGCCCTAGACACACACCCGCCCAGCAAATCTACTACCAGCCCTGTTCAGAAAGGTGCCGTTTTAATACACAATGTAGTACCGTGTGCAAATCAGGACAATCTTACCAATTCCTCCTCTGATACCCGGGTGAAGAGGGCATGTTCAGTAAAATGTTTCACCATCCACACATGCACTTCCTCTACATCAGTGATGGTGTACACCAGACCCTACACACACACAAACACATTTAGTGCATCCCAATTTAGGTTCTGTAGGCACTGGATTGACACACACACACACGATTCTGACCAGGACTACAGGCTGCAGTAAAAAAAAAACTTAGTGTAGTTCACCTTGGCATCTGTAACAAAACACGGACAGTAGTGGAGCTTATCAAATATATTTCTGTATTTATATAAGCACATAGAAGTCAATCCCAAACTTCAAACTGAGGAATTAAAAGGCATGAGATACTGTTCACCAAGGTACCTGCTGTACACAACTAATGATGAGCCAGACAGTGAGCCAGACAGGCGGGTGTGATGTAAGCGTGTACATTAGCCTGTGTGAGAGATTCCAACTAAAATATTGATCGGTGTTTAGAGTTAAACAGCTCTAACCTGACCGTCTATGTGTGTGTGGTGCTGCTAGTGTAATTCGCTTCAGAGTAAAGAACAGAAATAGATCAAAGTAAACACAATCTTATCAGTTATCAGTGAGCGATTGTGTGTGTGTGTGTGTGTGTGTGTGTGTACATGTGTGTTTGCTCTGATTACGTTCAGCTGAATTCCGTCTTCAGAGAAACGCTGAGAGAATTTAGACTGAAAAATGATTCAGATTAATCATCAGAAATCATTTGATTACTAAACCACCACACGTACACACACACACACACACACACACACACACACACACACACACACACATACAGAATCCAGATTCATTTTAACCAGTGTTGAAACTGAACGTTTATCTGAATTGTAATAAAATGAACAAATAACCACATGTTCAGTTTTATAGATAATATTATATTGCATAATTAGAATTAAACGAATTGTAATTACAAATGATTCAGCAATTTAATGTGTGTGTTCATTATAATAGACAGACAGACAACATTATTAATCTCAGAGGGAAATGCGTTACCCCAATCCGGAGTGTGTAAGCGTACTCGGCGAGTAGTGTGGAACTGATAATCCTCCACTTGTGTTTGGTTTTTTTGAAGTGAGGATCAGGAAACAAGAAGAACATCTTACTCAACTGCACACACAAACATCATAATCACACACCATTTACACAGAATGCTACTCTCTGATTGGCTGGCCAGTGTGTACAGGTGAGTTAAAGCAGGAATGTACGTTTTAGCGTTTTTCTCACAATGCACTTTGAATGAGGTTATAAATGGGATGTTCATGTGAGGATCTGCAGCCTGTAGGATCACTGCAGAAATGTATCCAGTTTAAACGTGTTTAGGTTGTTATTACTACCGTGTTTCCCCGATAGTAAGACACCCCCAATTGTAAGACGTATCGGGGGTTTCAGGGAGGTCGGCTAATATAAGCCGTTCCCCAAATGTTGCTGCAAAATTTGCTCACGGGGGGTATTGCCGCCTCCCTCTCATCGAGCTGCGCGCCGCCTCCTGCCCACGTCCGCACCGTTATGGAGTTAATTTAGTGCCAAAACTCAGCAAATGCGTAAAACGATTCGTGAATGTGTAACCGCTTCCGCGCATACGAATCGCTCACGTGACTTTTGGCACTAAT
>JAOUQU010084822.1:0-16225 GCA_028566735.1 Ammoglanis amapaensis
TAGTGTGTGAGATTATTTATTATTAATAAGATACAAACATATCAGCATATGCTAACAATTATCCATGTAAAGTCCATATGCTATTTTTCCTGCATTGTAAGTCGTGAAATTTATCATATACTTATTATAAATGTCATATATCTTAAATCAATCATGTATTCACAAATGTTTTCCAACTTGATTAGTTTATCATAGTCATCATATGTTTGTCTATGTATGTGATCAGTGCTCAAACGATGAGATTTCTTTAAATAGAGGAAAGTTATTCTTTTGGGATAAGGTTTGGGTGTTATTATATCCACCACATCATTTGTGATGGTGGTGAGTATACTAGATGATCATTGCTTGCCGGCAATTACTTAGAATGTATGTCATGCATAACCTGTGTTATTATAAATAATAATCACAAAGTCTTTTACACGATGATGTGGTTTAAATAGCTTAATGATGCGTGTCCTGGGATGGATTGATGTTTTTGCTTTAATGTGATTACAAGCAACCCAAAATCTTGAGCCAGACAAAGCGGTAAATTAAATGTAATTTAGAAAAATGATCCTTGTGTATGCTTGGGAAGATAGTTGGTTGAGAATGGCACAACAGTATACTGTGTATTTGCAATTTTAAATGATGCATCCAGTCTGGTTAAGGGTGCTAAACAACATCAAGTGTAGGACTCGTTTCTTCTCATTGTTTCTGCTTGAGCTACGTGAACCACGTAGAACAGCACATCATTCTGTGAGGAAGCTGTCAAACAGAATACTAATAGTGGGGAGTTGGAAACTTTCAGATTAGGGGTATGTTAAGGTATGTTAAGCTTGCCACAAGTGCCTAACTTGTAGTATAATAGTAAAAAAAATTCTTTTAAAAGAAGCTTTATATATATATATGGCACACTTATGTGGAGTGTGTAACTTATATGTGTTGTGTTGTCTCCTCAGGATCTTTTCCACTTTACACTGGGTCAGCTATGCTACTCTTATCTCTTACCATTACTGCCCACTCCAGTAAGTATATAACCTACAGCTAATTTCAAGGGTTGCTTTTTTCATTCAAGGATTATCATTAGTATTGCAAATTCATGTTAAAATTGATTGTTTTATGAATTGCTTCATCATAGTAGATATGATTCATTTTTATCCAATTATTTAGAAACAAACACTTTACTGATTGCCTTTTATGGTGAGCATTTAACGATGGCACACTATTACAACTTTGTTTTGTAGATGTTGAAGTTTCAGCCCCTGAGATTGTGACTGTACAGCACACATCCGAAGGTAAGAATGATTAGATCTAGCTAAAATGGGAGTGTGACACCCCATTGAGAATTAACATGTTGATAATTGTAGTATGTAAACTTTTCAGGTCCATGTTATAGCATCACCTGCAAAGTAAAACCTGGTGGCCTGAAAGAGGAGACAATGGTGTACTGGTTGGCTAATAGCACTTTTGTAGAAATAGCCTTCAAGAGAAACAGAGTGATGGCCAAAAATAAAATGTAAGGTCTGTTTTTAATTATTCTGTTTACACGTTTGTTTGTGTATTGACTGAAAACTTCTTTGGATAAGGTTGTATAGACGACTTTGTTTTTGTACATGCTTGGGGGATGGTTAATGGAATGACAATGATTTAGCATCTTTTTCACACTAAAGGACTCTGGGAAACCCAGTGTGACTGACTAAATACTAAAAAGATTGAACTCCAGTATACTAAATATAATATAAATATAATACTTTTTACCACTGTCGTTTTACACAGAGAACTTTATCCTCCTCAATCTCTGCAATGAAACAGGCAATTACACACACTAGTGAACAGACAGTAAGTGGAAGCAGTGAGCACACATGCCAGAGCAGTTAGGGGTGAGGTGCCTTCCTCAAAGGCTCTTCGATCGTGACCTGTTTAATATTGGAATTTAAATATCAGCAACCATCCCATCATAAGACTACAACAGCATTTGGGAATCACGCATGTCAGTGCTTGACAGTCTGTATTTGATTGAACAGGGTTATGTGGCACTTCAAACATGTATGATATCCGACAGCACCAGACGAGTCTATAAGTGTATCAGTTTTGTGTATGGAGAGCCACACCCTGATCTTATTATCCATCGTCTGTACAGGCGCCATCAATCAACCAACATAACAGATCATAATTGTATTAGTTATAAGGAACTCTCTCCAGCTTCCACCCTGTATGAACACATAAAGCCTGTTGAAAGATGGAGATTTCAAACGTACAAATCATGTGACTGTGTCAGCAGTCATTAAGCAATTAGTACAATAATAAAGTCAAGCAGTATTTAGATTTAAGATATGATATAAACATTTAAGAAATGTTGGGCTGACTCCAATTATTACAACTCCAATGCTGAACTGACTGGTGTATGTACAGATTGTGGAATGTAAAAAACTTAATGGATTTTGTTGTATTTGCAGGTTACATGGCAACTCTGAATTGCTCCAGAGTGAGTTGGTCTTTACAAGGGTGTTACCGAGGGACCACTTCACCAATTTTACCTGTATAGCACTTAATCCAGCAGGATTCGACAAGAAAATTATTCAAGTAAATAATTTTTACTTATTTGGGGGGAAATGTATTCTTTACTTTAAGGTTCTATGGATTTCCCACATCCCATAGTGTTTATGTAGCAATCTAGACAAAATCTATCCCTTTCTATAGAAAATAGTTTACAACGATTTTGTTTCATATTGTCAAGTTAAATCCATCAATGCTATGCAGAAAGCACATGTGAAGTGAATTAGAGATTCTATATTGGCCATATTGATTATGAATCATAATAATCTGCTACTACCTAATCTGTTCTACTTATTATAACATATAACACACAAAATTAACATCTTACTAATCAAACTTAATTTATTAGTTTTATTCAAGGCCAAATAGAAAGGTGTTATAGAAAAGTAATTATTAGTGCATAGTAGTGCAATATTATTTACAGTATTTGTACAGATGTGGATTCTAATGCTCTACAAAATGTGATTTACAGATTAAGTCAACATTCCAAAGGTTCCAGAGATGCAGAGCTAAATCGCATCAAAATCTCAAGAGACAAACTGAATGACGACGAAAAGCTGGCATCTGTTTATATGTTCTTACAACAATGTTTTTACAACATAACTTTATTCATATAATATATTTTTTGTAAATGAATTTTTTGTAATGTTATTGTGCATCAATGTTTTATGCATTTTGTCATTTCATTCATTTGTTTATTTGTATGCACGGCTTTGTGGGTAGCACTCACAACAATAAGGTTCTGGGTTAAATATCCTGAAGGATCTGTCCCAGTCATTTCTGTGTGGAGTATGCATGTTCTGCATGCCTACTCCACACATGGAGTGGTTTCCTTGACTGTGTAGATTTTTTCTGTGTAGACTCTTATAGCACAGAAATATGCAGTCCGGTTAGAGTAATTAACAAATTGCTTTTATTTGTCATTACACATATACAGATGTACAGTACAAAGAAATGTTTCTCTTCGCATATCGCAACTTGTCTGGAAGATGGGGGTCAGAGCGCAGGGTCAGCCAACGTACGGCACCCCTGTGGCAGTCAGGGTTAAGGGTCTTAACCTTAAGGACCCATCAGTGGCCGTGTAGCAGAGCCTGGATTTGGGTTTGGGTTTGCTAGAGAACCTTGAGTAATGAAGCCCAAACCCACTGTGCTGAACATGTACAGTGTATTTGGGTTTGGGTTCCCAGCCCAACACTCTACCCACTAGGCTACACTATCTCTTGGACAAACTGAATTGCAAACAGGTGAATGCATGTGTGTGTGTGCGCGTCTGACCTGTTATGAGTTGTTGCCTTTACCAGGGTTTTATTGTGTGCTTTCATGTTTCTATTGAAAAACCTTCATATGTTTCAGCCACGTGAGTGTTATTTCTGTACCTCATTTTGGATAAATAGAATAAACATTTTATATAAAATATATCTATTTTACATGCAGGCATGTTTGAGCATAGACATATTACCATTTTACATGTGACATGCATGTCAAATGCATTCATAATAAACAATATTAAGCTCAATTTGTATTTAGCTCAATGTATTTATTGTTTTTCAACACCACCTTTATGTATGGTATAAGGAATGGTTTGAACAGATTTTAAATACACAGCTCATCTGATCTAAAGTAACTAATGAATTTGGGAAAGGTTCATTCAATCATATGTAATACTGTTTTCGAGTTTGGGTAAGTTAGTGAATTGTGGGACACAAATCTAGTCTCCTCTACCCGGAAATTGAACAAAGGATTTTGGGCTACCAACAAAGCCATGGTGATGCTAAATGAACATGTACAGTGTATACCATGCAACAGTTTTAATACCTTCATATAACAGTAAGCCAGCACATCTCTGAATATAGCTGAATGTAAACATGGTGCACATAGAAGTTTTGCACTACTTATGATCTTTTACTTTACTTCAAATTACTAAACATTTTAAGTGTATTAAACTGTGCAGAACTTACCTACCATGGAGGAAGCAACTAATCAACAAAATCTTCAAATTTTTGGTTGGCTGTGACTGTTTTGTGGGTTGGCTTACATTTGTCTTCAAGGCTAACTCACTTGCCCAGTCCGGTACTTAACAAACACAGTAGGCTGTGTCTATGGAGAGAGGAGTGTGGATGGTTTTCCACCACACTGCTACTGCAACAATTACTAAAATGTAATGGTGTAAGATTAGAGAACTTTGAGTGGCAAAGCCTTTCATATTATGCAGAGACCATCTGTATGAATCCAGTGTTTGTTGGTGTAAAATACATTTGGCAATTTCACATGTATCAGAGGTGACTTGTTCTAGCCTGTGACTTATATCAGTGAGCAAGTGTGCAATGTGACAGGTAAATAAAATAACAGGATAACACTAAAGTTTGTATCCACAGTGTTCAACTTGCCAGCTGTAGCGAATGAGAAGACGTTGTGGGAAAGGAACAGTGAGATATCCCAAATCAGGGCTGATTCAGGGGAAACAGAAGGTACTGTGACCCTGACAATGACAAATTCATTACATAACATACATAAGAAGAAGAAGGTTAAACCTCTACTATATAATGCATTTGAACCTAAAATGGTTCGCAGCCAGATGGCCATAGCACCTGATACATTTAATTTAAAAGAGGCCATTCCCATTTTTGGCATTTAGCAGATGCTCTTATTCAGAAAGGCTTACAGAAGGGATTCTATAGTAAACATTTGCTAGTCAGATGCTCCGAGTCAGTAAGAGTGTTAATCAGTAGCAATATTTTATTGGCATTTTAGCTAAAACTGTGCAAAAATGGTACAATAAACAGTGTAGGTACACAACGTAAAATAAATACAAAATAGACTGCATAATATATAATAATATTAATACATGGTACTGAGTAGACAATGTGTAAACGATGTGTGAAGCAAAAACAAAAATGCAGCAGACATCAACAAATTAAGTGCAAAAAATGCAAAACTTGCAATAGATGTGCAAACAAAGTAGAATACACATCTACACAAATGTCCTTGAACTTAAAGGTTTTATATTTGAATAAGAGCTTTAGTAAGTATCTGGGTTAGTAAGGACTAATCAGCTTAAGTGCTTAAGGGAAAGATGGCTTTTGATTTTCACATAGCGTACAAGTTCTACAGATAAACTAATAACTAGCTTTAAAAGCACACTAGGCATCTTTCTTAAACACTGCAACTTTTGGTTGTTTTCCCTACAAGGCTCCCCCTACAGGCCTGGAGAAAATGCTCGCTCACGTAAAGATGCTCTAGCCATGCATGAATTTTTTGAGCAGCAAACCAGCAAACACCAAGTATAATTCTTTATCTGTCGAAAGACACATATGTTCATAAATATGCTGTACTAGTTGCTGTATGTCATTCATTCTAAAAATTAATTGAATTTAACTATGCAAAATAGTTATAACTAGCACCTTACAAATACTGTACACTTCACTTGATCTCTTGTTCAATTCTGTATTAGTGCTTGCCTATAACTTGCTAAAATATGATTGTTGTAGACGTGACTTTTATTAAATAAAATGTGAATATCCAATAGTCTTTACAGCATCTGAACATTTTGTTGTATTTATGAAAACAAGTGCCACTTTGATCGTATTTTATGAATGATAATTATCATAGTAATAATAGAATCGTAATAATAATAGTATCATAACCCATGTCAGGGGGGTCTATTTATTTTGACAAAAAGGGGGACAGTATTAAACTAAGAGAGAAAATAGTTTGAGAAGAGCTGCAGCACAAGTACTGACCAACAGAGGGCAGCACAAGCGGTGACGCCAAGACTTAAGAGGTGGAGCTTTATGGTTTGAAAGTGGCGGGTAGAATGAAAGGAAACTAAACGGTGTGAGAAATACGCAGTCCGTTCTATTCACAGTATAATAAGAAACGGCTTATTTCGCTTAGATAAAAAAATAAACTGATAAATATTGTTTATGTATTGGCGAAACAACGAAGATATTAAACACTTTTCGCTGCTACTTTACTAGCGTCTCTCGGGTAGGTAGCTTTATCTTACTTAAATAGTCTTGACGTCTTCGGTTAGCTTCGTGCTAATACTGTGGATGTGATGCACCTTTTAAACGTGCAATTTAAATACACATGAAATGTTTATTATTTTTTTTAAAGAAATGTTAAAGTTTCAACATGAAGTCGGTTGTTTTTTCAACAGCTGAAGTCAGTAATAACACACTGGTATTATTAGTGCACTATAGTTCCGTTTGGGCCTGTAGGGTCGTTCTTAGTCGTTTTAGTGAGTAAACAAATACTAACGTTGTTTTCCGCTGTTCTGTCCGTTCAGCATGACCAAGGAGGACGACAAAGTGATTCCAGTGCGGGTGGCTCTTCGCTGCCGACCACTGGTACCTAAAGAACTAAACGAAGGATGCCAGAGTTGTCTTACGTTTGTTCCAGGAGAGCCACAGGTCCATTTACATCTACCTTTCTCTTTTTAATTATATTTTTATTATTGTGTTAGCCAAACACTGCATAAAACCACTTAAAACCTATCATGAGTAAATATCAAATCAGTTACTGGCATACAGAAAATACTTTAACTTTATAACATTGCGTTTAAGCCATATATACTGCGATGCATGGCTGTATGGTTACTATAGTTACTTTAATTCATTTTTTTTATTGGTTACATTGATGACATACACCTTAGTTAGTCACTACAGCATATGTTTCACTTCACAAGCTTATATCGACCAGTCATGTATCTCCACTTCACTTCACTTGCACATTTTAGGACTACAAGAGGAAACCCATGATGACACGTGGAGAACATACAAACTTTGGTGTACAGTGTTGCCTAGTGGGTAGAGCGTTGGGTTATGAACCCAAAGTTCAAATCCAGGCTCTGCTACACAGACAGCCATGGTTGGGTCCTTGAGCAAGACCATTAACTCTGTCTGCTCCAGGGGCGCCGTACGTTGGCTGACCCTGCGCTCTGACCCCCAACTTCCAGACGAGTGGGATATGCGAAGACTCTTACTGAACATGTGTATATTTGTAATGACGAATAAAAAGCAATTTGAAACTTCACACAGGAAAATAAAACCGGCCCATTTGTTGATGGAACCCAGGACTTTTTACTCTCAGGCTGTCCTACTTATTTGGACACCCACTGCTGTTTTTGAATAGATAGAATAGCTCTGATCTTGCCAGTGTCGCCCCTTGGTTGAACTGGTTGGTTGATCATGATCAGATGGCTCATCAACTGGTTCCTCTTAGTTGAATATTTAATATATTTGCTTAACACATTGGCAAAACACATTGCATCAAGATGTGGGTGTAATTGATCAGCTTATTTTAAGTGTGATACTGTATTATTGACCTTATTTTAATTAACAAGCATTCTTCATTTTTCCTTTTAAACCCCTATCATGTCTCTCTGTTCTCTACAATTGTTTTGAGTGAATGCTGACTACTAATGCTGGTACCGTTTCTTTTTGTCTCGGAATAGAATCCCATTGTTTATGTACATAAATGAGTACAACACATTTATTGTTTTTACATATTCTAGTTTGTATAAATGCAGGAGTCCAAACATAGTGTCAGTCATTGAACAGTGGCAAAAGAGCAGATGTGAATATGAGCATCTAAGCGTCACAATCTTTTGATGGGCCAAAGCTCTGCCAATATCTAGCACTGGTTTATAATTTAATGAAGAAACTTGGTCTACTTAACCAATCATCCGTATGTGCAACTGAATTAAACTTGTATAAAGTGTTCTGTAAGCAAGTGCACGAGGTTCAAATGTAAATACATATAATATAAATGTGGATTAATATTCATAATGAATAAATTGTTTATTGTTGACTAGCTTTACGTTTATTTCAAATTGTCTATTTTTGTTTTTCTGGTATGTAATGTTTTGTGCTAATAATCTCCATCCTGACTTCCTGGTTTCAGCTGGTGGTGGGCAACGACAAAGCGTTCACATACGACTATGTGTTTGACCCCACGACGGAGCAGGAGGAGGTTTTCAATGCAGCTGTTTCACCTTTACTTTCGGGTCTTTTTAAAGGTCTGTATAGATGTGCTTGGGCCAAATTGTTACTGAGGATAAATGCTAAGATGATAATTAATACTAACTTGTGACTATTTCCAGGTTACAATGCTACAGTGCTAGCCTATGGCCAGACTGGTTCAGGGAAGACTTTCTCCATGGGAGGTACCTACACATCTGCACAAGAAAATGAGCCTACAGTCGGTGTTATACCAAGAGTGGTACAGCAAATCTTTCAGGAGAAAGCCAAGAAGACCGATTGTGAATTTGTCTTATTTGTATCGTATCTTGAGGTATTTCATTTTTTGATCATCTTGAGGTATCTGTCTTTGCGTTTTATAAAAAACGTTTTTGATGATGACAGGACTTTATCATTTAAATGTGTTTTGTGGAAAAGTATGTAGCAAATGTGGTTGTGTATATTTAATTCAATCTGCTGTGTAAGCAATGTGAGTGTTGGGCAGCGGTAGTTCAGTGGTTAAGGACCTGGACAACTGCAGCTATTTCAAGCCCCTCTGCCGGCAGGTTGCCACTGTTTTGCTCTGGGCAAGAATTTAAATGCTTGCTGTTGTCGGGTTGCTATACTGTTCACGCTACGTCTCGTGCTTTGGAGTCTGATCTGTGATTGCGTTTTCATGCTACACGGTTCATTCATACTTTCAAACAGCACAACTTTTATATCAAGTTTTAATAACTTTCTGTTCATGATGAATGTGACCTGTGATGATTTGCTGACCTGTGAGTTTTAATTCACTTTGTTACTTGCAAAGCTTTTTCTAAGCTCCACGTTTAATATTTAGCTTTCCAATGTCATTTTAATAATTGCATGACTTCAGTGAATTCTAATACATTTTTTATTTTTTGCTTTTCCCTCTAGATATATAATGAAGAAATTTTGGATCTTCTGTACTCGTCAAAGGATAAACCAGTTATTAGTATTAGAGAAGACCCAAAGGAAGGCATCAAAGTAATGGTTTATTAAGCCAAGTATACACTATTCATATGGCCAAAAGTATATGAAAAGTCTTTTGCACCAAGAAGCCAAATACATTGCATAGAGCCTTACAGGTCCTTAAACACTTCACATTTTGGGCAATTTAAAATGTCTTCTGTGAGTGAGCCCAATCATCGAATGTGATTACAGAGTGTGCACAATTTTTTTGCAAATGACATTCTTACACTAATAGCTACTCATAAAGACATTTCTGTATTTTGTAGTCAGATGTTTAACAAAGTTGCATGATTGGCTAACTTTTGTAAAAAATAAAAAATAAAAAAAAAGGTCAACGCCCACACAATCCTTATCTTTATGATACTGACAGCATCTAAGGTTTATTAAAAGTCTAATAAGTGCTACTTTGTTAATGCAGATTGTGGGACTGACAGAAAAGGAGGTTTTTACTGCCCAGGAAATGGTAGGCTGTCTAGAGCTTGGGAACTCGGCTCGTACTGTGGGCTCGACAGCTATGAATGCCGCCTCGTCTCGTTCACATGCTATATTTACGATTAATCTGGAGCAGCGACGCGGAGGTGATAAGTAAGACGTTCCTCACATCGTTCAGATTTTTGCTTTGCTTGAGCAGCTACTGATTGCTTAGTTGCAACAGGGACCATTATTGTCCATTATTGGCTTGATGGTAAAAGTATGTAGAAACCCCATCTACCTAGTTATATTTGTAATCTAGGGTTGTCTTGATATGCAAGTGTTCCACAAAGTCCAGCACGTGTACTTGCTAATTTTTGATGTAAAAGTTTAGAATGTAAAATAGTTTAGAATGTAATTAGTAATAACATTTTTGGCTTTCAAGCTCTCAATAACATTCGGCACGACATGTCAACATTGATGGACTAACTTTCATGCTGTTTTTCCTCTCATAAGAAATGACATGATGGTCTCCAAACTGCACTTGGTGGATCTTGCTGGATCAGAGAGACAGAAAAAAACAAAAGCAGAAGGCGACAGACTGAAGGAAGGTGAGGGGGAGACTGTCTGCAAGTAAACTGCTATTTGCAAACGTTACAATATAGAAACACATTTGAAGTTGCTCTTGTTTTTGTTACACAGGAATCAGCATTAACAAAGGCCTTCTTTCGCTGGGAAATGTAATTAGTGCTCTTGGTGATGACAGTAAGAAGGGAACGTTTGTACCTTACAGAGACTCCAAGTTGACCCGTCTGCTGCAAGGTGAGTATAAAATCGTGGCAGTCTTCTTTACATGTTCTTTATTGCTGTAAATTTAATGTAAATATCTGAAGAGAAAAGCTGCTTTGTTCTTTAGTAAACAAGTTCAGAACCTTGTAAGTTTTGTTCTGTGGTACACGGGCTCTATCGGTCGTTTCACTCAAGTTAAACTAGCTAACATCTCAAAAGCATTTCTGGAACAAACACTTCAATTTCTGCACAATTTATCATTTTGTCTTATTTAATTTGTTTTCTTTAGTTGAGACAGGGGGCTTGTAATTTATTTTTTGCTCTGTTCTGACAATATTTCAGATTCTTTGGGAGGAAACAGTCACACATTAATGATCGCCTGCATCAGTCCAGCCGATTCTAATATCGAAGAAACCATCAACACTCTTCGTTATGCAGACCGTGCTCGTAAGATTAAGAACAAGCCTGTTCTTAATGTTGATCCACGTGCTGCAGAGATGAAACGGCTGAAACAGCAGGTGCTTCATAAATCTTTTTTTTTTTTTTTTCAACGATGTGATCAAATAATTTTTTGACATTCATAGATATCAAACTTAATTACAGAAGGCAAATTTGTTTTGGCTTTTAGGTGCAAGAGCTGCAAGTGATGCTGCTACATGCTCGAGGAGGAGTAGCTCCTGTACTTTCGGGGTAGGGTTTGGATTTTTGGGGTGTGTATCAGTGTAATTAAAACCAGTGTTTACACTAAGAGAGTATTTTAGCGGCTCAGTTGTGAACAACAAATGATCTAAATGTTGAATTGTAAACTGAACATTAAGTCGCCACCATATGCAGAGAGTGAACGTTAAGTACAAGTGTGCACACTTTTGTTTTGGCTGTTGTGGTTTGCGTCACTACTCCATGTGGTCTGTATTGTTTCGACACTGACACAAAAACTGTGGAAAGGGTTACGTTGACAAAGGCTCTGCGTCACGACTATGTTGATTTGACAGGCAAGTATAAAGGCTGATTAAGTGGGAAAATGTTTTGTAGGTCTGAGCAAGCTGAAAATGTGACGAAGATTGTGGAACGTAATCGCAATCTGCAGGAAGAAAACTGTAAACTGAGTCGAGAACTCAGTGAGGCTGTAGGACAGACTGCTCTTATGTGTGAAAGGATAATCATGGTGAGTGCTTCAGATTTGAGCTAGACAAGCTCTTTTAACTTTTCTAATGTGTTATTTTGAAGCCTTAGTTAAACTACTTTTAAACTAGTGAACGAGGCTCAATATCGAGGCGCACTGAATATATTTAGTGGTATTGATTAAGACTTTCATTATCATGATTTTCTTCATTATCTTCTTGAATTTCCCCTGCATTTTTAGTGGTTCGAAGCAGAAGTATATCTTATCTCACTCATGTCTTATATATCACCCATCATTGTCAGCAAGTTCAGCCGGACTTATTGTACGGATAAGCTTTTTCATGTTTTGCCAAATAACAACCTTTTATGATTTGGTCGACTGTTTTGGCAGACTGAGCAAGTCAACGAGAAACTGCAGAGCAAACTGGAGGAACTGAAGCAACATGCTGCGTAAGCTGCTGCTGTCGTTTCGGTCACTAGACTTGAGTTCTTTATGCTCTTTTTATGCATGTGTGATTGTGCTTACTTTGTTTTTCTTTTATGCAGGTGCAATGTTGACCTCCAAAAGGTGGTGGAGACTCTTGAAGATCAGGAGCTTAAGGAGAATATAGAGGTCATCCGCAACCTCCAACACGTCATTCTAGAACTACAAGTAAGAGCGCACACACAGTGGTTCATCTCAACAGACGAGACGATTCATGTTGCCAGGTGCCAGTTATGCTTTTATTTTGCAGAGTGAGAGTGCAGGTATCGCAGCCACCATAGATGCCATGACTTCAGGCAATTCCACGGCTCTTGAGATTGATGCGGAAGGCAATGTTGCAGATGTGAGCGGCAGTCCTGCTAATGGTTCACCTGTGGTGCGTCTTACGTGCTTATGAGTTTCTCTTTGAAGTTTTTCTCCCAGGATTGCATGTTAAATATGTGGGGTGTCTTTTCATTCTTTTTAGGCCAACAGTTCTGATTCTCAAGCTAAAGACTCGCCTGAGGCCTACACTACCCAGCATGCACTTAGGCAGGCTCAGCTCTCCAAGGAGCTGATAGAACTTAATAAGGTCCTTGCTTTAAAAGAGGCCTTTGTCAAGAAAATGTGCCAAAATGACAGACACTTGGAACCCATACAGACAGAATATCAGGTGCAAGGTTTGATTTATTTGTAATTTTACGAAGGTTGTTTTTGTTGGGTTTTTTTTTATTTTAAGAAGTATACAATATATACAAAAATTATCACGGCATGATGTTTGTTAATGGTTTTAACTTTGGCTAAAGTTTTTTTAATTTTTACTGAACGTTTTCCCTGTACTGACTTGTTTGTGGACAGCACCATTTGTCTGCCCCACACTCAATTTGATGCCTGTGCAGTCTTCTCTTATTTACACTAATTCTACCATATTAAGTAAAATAGCAAAGACAACCACCAGAGGAACAGACTTCCAAGCAATTGATCACTAACGATATTAAATAGTATGTTGCAAGATGTCTGTGTTAAAAGCAGAATAAGTTCAACAAAATCCACATCGATTTCACTCTTTTTACATCATTAAACAATGCATTTATCTATTTCCAGTTCTTTCCCGCAACTGTAAGTCTTTAAACTCTTGTGTGCCAGAAATAAATGTTGCTTTTCAAAACTATTCTAGGAGAACATAAAAAATCTACAGTCTGAGGTGGGGTCCCTGCAGAAAGAGAAGGAAGATCTCATCCTCGCTTTGCATTCTGCTAAGAAAGACTCCAATCAAGCCAAGTAGGTTTCCATGAAGACACACAGCCGTTTGCGAGTATTGTGTACACGCTGTTATACCATCTATACATATATATTTTTCGTTTTCATCTCCTCTCTTTGTGTGTGTTTATTTCAAGATTGAGTGAGCAGCGCAGAAAGAGGTTGCAGGAGTTAGAAGGGCAGATCACAGACATGAAGAAGAAACTGCAGGATCAATCCAAGCTCTTGAAGCTTAAAGAAACCTCAGTGCGCAGCGTAACAAAGCTTAATCAGGAAATTCAGGTATGTCAGTCTAACATGCTAAACATCCATCCATCAATCATCTAGTTTTGCCACTTCTTAATCATATTCAGGGTGGGACACACTGGACGAATACACCAAACACCTGAACAGTCTGTTACATGGTACAAACGCACGCAGGACAATTTCGGTATTTCCAATTGAGCTTGACAGCATGTCTCTGGACTGTAGGAGGAAACCCCTGCATACACGGAGAGAACGTGTAAACCACACAGAAAGCCACATACTTAATATGTGCGTCTCAAGTTGTGGATATTTTCAATAGCTATTAGGTGTTGTGGCGTTCACCTTTACACATATTTATATATAAAACTAGGAGGACTGCTTTCTGACAAGATCCAAATATGCAGAATATTTGTCAACAAATGCAAAGCCGATCTTCGTGCCGTGAACAGTAAACTGTGTTTGATATAAATTTGTGTACTGATTTTGTGTTCTAACCAACCACCTGATATCAATATAACTGAAATGTGAACAAGTTCATGTATCTGATGAAATGATGTATAATGTTGTGTTTATTATGTATATATGTAATGAATGTTTGTAACTATACACATTATTTTTACATATCATGTAATGCAATAAAGCAACCGCCCACTTGTCTGAGCCAACAGTAATCCTCTAAGCTTTAATTATTTAATGAACCGATTATATGGTACTTTTTAAACTCTCTACTGTTTTTTGTATAGGCTATGAAAGCTCAGCGAGTGCAGTTGATGAGACAATTGAAGGAGGACTCTGAGAAGTTTCGAGTCTGGAAGCTGAAAAAAGATAAAGAAGTTTTGCAGCTTAAAGAAAAAGTAGTTCTAACATATGCTCTCTTTTATTTGTTTATTTCACTTGCTTCACTGCTATACATGTAGGCCTAGGATGGCTGTTACCTTACACCATTTCTGTTTATATTTAGGGAGTAAACAGATGTTTTTATTTAAACCCAATTGCTCGTTTGTTTAATAAAGGTGTTTGCCATTTCGACTTTAGCGTCAAATGTATAACTCGTTTCGTTCTTGTTTGTGTCTTATTGTAGGATCGTAAACGACAGTATGAAATGCTGAAGCTAGAACGTGATTTCCAGAAACAGGCAAATGTGTTGCGGCGCAAAACTGAGGAGGTACGTTTGTGTTTGACTTCCCTTAAAATGCATTTAAGACTTTAAAGGATATTCCCAAAACCTCTTGTGGTGGTTTTATGTTTTCTCAGGCAGCTGCAGCCAACAAGCGCTTGAAAGATGCTCTTCAGAAAAGAAGCGAGGTGGCTGAAAAGCGCAAAGACACTCAAAATCGTGGTTTTGAGGGAGTTGCTAGCAGAGTAAAGGTACCTAACCTCCTATTAAAAAAATCTTATTAAAGGCATAATTATAGTATTCTATCCGTTTTCAAACACATGGCAAATGTTGGCTCTCTGGTGGACGATATGTGCTTGGTGCAGTTCAAACTTTTTATATATTTTTTGTATCTCTCTAGGCGTGGCTTCTGAATGAAATAGAGGTGCTGGTGAGTACAGAGGAGGCCCGACGGCATCTACAGGATCTCCTAGAGGACAGAAAAATACTGGCTGAGGAGATCTCACAACTACGCCAGCAGATGGACTCTGGAGACAGAT
Source organism: Ammoglanis amapaensis (assembly GCA_028566735.1). Lineage (NCBI taxonomy): Eukaryota > Metazoa > Chordata > Actinopteri > Siluriformes > Trichomycteridae > Ammoglanis > Ammoglanis amapaensis. The sequence goes on from JAOUQU010084822.1 coordinate 15,436, forward strand.
TTGCCGCTAAAGTCAGGGTACGCTGATTTTTAGTTCTCATCACAGCTTTCTTTGTTTTGCTGTGCTTCGTATCCCTTTTTGTAATTTTCAAAATATCCTAGAATGCAAGATATGAAGCGAGAGGTCGAATCATAAACATTTATAATAAGTTTGCTTTTTCTTTCTTAATGGATTTCATTTTCAACAGCTCGGGTACATGAACGGATAATGGACTGTATTTGTAAGCTTCAAGACCCACCAGCACTAATTATTTAAATTGTGTTGAGTGATGCTCACATTAAAACATGCTAGCAATGTAGCCATCTAAACAAGAATTAACTGTTTGAACTGTTGCTGTATTTCACAGCGCCGTACCCTGACCATCTCTGAGCTAGAAGGCAAAGGGGATCTGGAAGCTTCGATTAGTAAACAAGTGGAAAACCTAGAGACTGAGATGGACCTCAGGTTAGCCACATCACAGCTGTTCATGTGGATTTTTACCGGGGGTGATTATTCTTGTTTATTCAATTTTTATCTATGGTTCCCAACACAGGAGTGCACAGATTGCTGACCTGCAACAAAAAGTTCTGGATGCAGATAATGAGGTTCGTATGAAACAGCGCTGGGACTCGATCACTTCCATAGTGGAAGCCAAGAGTGCATTAAAAGTCCTGATGTCTGAGGTAAGAAATGGAGACGTTTTATATACGGTGCAATATATGTGTTTTTGTATATACAGTGGAACCCCGGTTAACGACCACAATCCGTTCTGAAAGGTCGGTCGTTATCGGAAATGTTCACTATCCGAAAC
>JAOUQU010084930.1:0-16223 GCA_028566735.1 Ammoglanis amapaensis
AGATACTCTGGGGATCGGTAACGGTCCACAGAGTAACCCAGGGTCGAAGTCGACTGAAGGGTAAAATAGAGAGATATTATTGTATACACAATTCATCAACTTTTACAATAAATCCAATCAATTCACAATACTGCTGTTAAAGTTCTATTTAAAAAAAATTAAAGTTCTACTATAAAGTTCTAAAACGTCCTCATGTTTACTCTACAAGTTTACAGTTCTACTAGGAAAGTTCTAGTCTACTATAAAAGTGTTCTACTGTACAACAACTATGAAAGTTCATGGTACATTTTTGCCTGATCAGACAAAAGCAAAGCCATTATATTGTATTTTGTATTGCATGTATTAAGCTGGATGGAGTTTTATTCATGTTTTTGTTTTAAATAAGTTGGTTCTTACCTTTTTTTTTCACGAATGTGACTTCACAACGCAAGCATTTGTTTTCCTTCTTATCCCAGTATTGGGTATAATTACATTTGATCGACCACAACTTCATTGTTCTGCAGCGATGTAGATCAGCAAACAACAAAAATCCAACATCAGCTCCAAACTGCGTTTTGATGAGTCTTTATCAGATATAAACAGCCCAAAGTAGGCTGGAGTACGTCGCTAAATAGGTGGAGAATAGGTGGAGTTCGCAGTTTGCCTTTTAAAAATATCTGTTGTTAATAAAAGATAATTTATTAACTGCGGGCTGCTGCCCTCTAGTGGAATTTTGTCTAATTGCAAGAGGCGCCGATTTACAAACGTAACAAATACTGTACATCAATGTGACCAGATTTCTGGGAAGCAAATTCAGGGTGAAATGACATTTTTTTACTACTAGCATGGAAGGAGAGCAAGGTTCCTGTAATTAGTCCATAAGAAACATATAAAATAAATATTTTATAATCTCAGAACATTATAGAGCAACCTATAGCACAACTGCGAATAATAAAATCTGTTCTAGGTCTATGAGAGGACATGGGCTGATACTCTTAAAATAGATGATATTTTGGATCTTTTAAAAATCATACAGCACTAAGTACACTGTAACAGTCATTCTATGAAAAAAAAAGATTGATACGGTGTCTGGATGGATTCTGCTGGGTCACTGCAGCTAATGTTTGGTCAATGTAAAAAGTCAACTTAACCGTTGTGAATGATTAATCTGTTTATCTTGTTTACTGATTAAAGATTTGTAATTTCAGCATTTTAACAGTATTCAAATAAACAACCAGGTTTTAATGTGGATTCATTTATAACAGTATTATGCCAGGTGTTTATTAAATTATTTTGGTAATTGTTTAAAATCAAAATCAATAAATACACTTACCAAGCATTATAAAGACATACATATGTGGGGTACAGTTACGAACTCTTGATCCATTTTTAAATTTACTTTAAATGTTAAATGTAAAAAAAAAAAAGTTTTAGGGAAACTCTCAAACTGAAAACAAATTATTCAAATTCTGTTCTTTACTGACTGTTGAATAGTAGCTTAAAGAATCGAAGAGTTCCATCCATCCGTTATATCACAGCTTAACCCTATTTTATTCAGTGGCACACACTGATATACTAAGCACCTGAACAGGTCACCAATTTCTTCAATGCCATGGTGGCTCACTTTTTAGCACTGTTGCCTCCTGGGAACAAACACACACAGGACAATTTTTGTATCCACAATTAACTTGTCTGCATGTCTTTGGACCGAGAGCATTCAAACTCATAAAGCCCCAGATCCTTTTACCCAGGAGGCAACAGTGCTAAAAAGTGAGCCACTATAGCATTGAAGAAATTGGTTGAAATGATTAATCATGTGGCACTGAGTAAAGTACATGTTGATCTTCCACAGATCATGTTGACTTCACATGTACCAGCTGATTCCAAAGACAAGAGCAAAGTTTAAAAGTCAGAATAAATAAATAATATAAATACACACCTTCAGCCTCGCTGCAAATAATACGGTGAACAGCCACTCCATGATGTATCTGAAAGGGTAATTGTGTTATAAATGTGTTATGATGCACTATATCAATCAAAGCTCATTTGAAAAACAAAACACAGTTATTTTGGTTATTAGGTCATTTATTTCAGTTATTTGCAGTTATTCATTTAAGCCAATCAATCTATAGGATAAAAAATCAAATCCTACCATGTACGAAGTGAGCAAGATACAATTAAAGATAAATGTGAGTCCAGATTTTTTCTACATTTAAATAATGATTGCTTTTTACAGCACACAAAATCGCACTTTCCTTTTGCATATGCAAACTTTATTAGAAGCATAAGATTATAATTATTCAAATAATTCTCAATAAATCCAATGATTTAAATAATAAGACCTGAATAATAAGAACTTAGTCAATTCACACTAGGTGTCAAGCTGTAATTTCCAATCAATATGCATTGATTCAATTCCACAATAAAAGCCTTTAAAGTATGTTACCTAAGGCTTTTTTTTGCCAGACAAAGAATTAAGTGTAGCCTTAAATAACATTTGTCCTGCATATTTAAATGAGGAATGATGCAACTATTCATTACATGTAATGCCTGTTCACATCGATCACCTGATATTGACGACATCTATACGGGTGAATGAACCCACCAGCATATTTAAAGTCATGCTGATCTGAGACAAAAGATCAGCTGCTCACGATTACTCTGTGAGCTGCAACCATGCTTGGATCAATATTTTCACTAATTTACGCTCTAGCACAGGTTCTGGTGCCATGCCTTCCTCCAGTTCCTCTGTCCCATGAGGTTCTAACTTCTGACCAGGTAAGACAAGAGTGTGTTTACCAAATAATTTATATTAAATATGACATCACATTCACTTTAAATGATGTAGCATGTTTCTTTTACATGAAATGATCTAAATGCTCCTGATAAAGAATTGCACAATAGGAATACATACAGCCGAATTTAAACTTACAGCTGCTGACGTATAAAAAACACATACTTCTTAAAAGCAATGTTCTTGTTTTGAGTTTAAGTCCTCTGAAAATATGTTAATGTATCATTTCTGTGCATATATTTATCTGTTTATATACACACACATAAATTAATCATATGTATATTTGAAATCAGAAAGGAACCAAATTCTTGTAATTATTTAAATGTGATTAATGCATCATTTGAAAAGAATTTTCATTAAAATAAAAAAGTTCTTTTTATGCAGTATTTAGGAAAGTGGTATTTTGTTGGAGTGGCTTCGTGGGAAAATGAGGATATCACAGTTTTTGAAGGAATCGACAGCTCAGTGGTGGAGCTGAAGAAAGGTCATAACAACACTTTGGTAATGGCTGGAGCCTTGCGGCAGTAAGTAACAAGCATGTTTTAATACTGAATAAACATCCGAGGCATACAAGCTATTCTGGTGGTTTAAGTCCACAGTACACAAAGATTCCACACTTAAATGTGTAACAACATTTAAAAAATAGTTTACAAAATGAAGACTAAATTGCTGCAACTGGTAAATTATAATCAAAACGTTTCTTTGCAGGAATGATCAGTGCATCAACACAGCCTGGACGTACAATCTCAATTCAGATTTTGATCCTATCATGACAGAGGGTGAAGGTAATGTTCTTGCTGCCTATTGTGAAAGTTAACATGTTATTTAAATAGGAGATTTAATAATTATATTTGTATCTTTTTAACAGATCATATTGGAGTAGCTGTAAGTGGAAACTGGATCGAATGCCCATCATGTTTGATAATTGCAAAGGTTCATCCAGAAGATGCCGTTATCAGAATTATGTTATTTGGTTAGTATTTTTAACCATTCAACTAATCACTTCACATCGTAAATTGCTGGTAAATTGAAACTTGAACTCAAAACTCTGTTGCTGTTATGTGACTCTTGTACACAACTGTTGTATATTTTGTCTATTTTGCTTGTCATCTTTCAGCACGTTCTGAGAATGCACCAGCTGAGGTTATAAAAAACTTTAAAGCAAAAATGCAATGTTCTTGGGTCATTGATACGTTTATGATACCTGCTCAAACAAAAGGTAAGTAATAAGAACCTAATTTGAATTTATTTTTATGATAAAAAATATGAAGTTAAATGCTATTTACAATGCAACATAACTCATCAAAATACTTGTTTTTTTAGAGTTCTGTAAGCTGGAATGAAAATGGTGCAAACACAGTATGTAATTAACTATATTTGTATATAATTAATGTACTTAATTAGTATTAACTTTGGTAAAACAATATATTTTATGGCTATTTTCTTGCACTAACAGATCACAATCATTAATGATTGACCAGTAACGACGAGAATATCTTTGATGCATAAACTTCAACATGTAAAAGATGAAGACTCCCCTGATGCAGATCATTTTGTTTTGAAAAATAATCAGCATGTACCAGCCTAATAAAGCAAAGTTTAAGTAATTTTGGGGTCAGTGGATATAATTACTACTAAGTTAATACTAGTTTTAAAGTAAAAATTGATGATGTACTTAAAATTTACTTCCAAGCCAGTTTGTAAGATACACCTGCCACATGCACTTTCAAGGTATTAAAGAGGATATATTGTGCACAATTGTGCATGTGTTTGTATTTCCATGTGGGCCTCTGCTGCTACTATAAACACTCCAAGTTTGAAAGAAATCCATTCAGCCATTTTCTGTAAAATATTAGAAAGACTTTGGTGTAAGGAAAACAGGCCATTTTAACTTCTGTGGTATTATTATGAAATATCTGGCTTTGAACTTGACCGGTACAACCAATCAGAAACCCACAAACCCCCCCACCAGTTCTTCACCCGATTAGTTTAAGATTTTCCATTTGGTTTTGGGATTCATGTTCACCATGCATGAGACGAGCGGTATGGTTACAGGTAAAGGAAAGTCTTGCAGGATAAGTTGTGTTATTGGTTGCAATGCACGACTTCTTGCATTTTCTCCCAGTCTAAAAACAGTCACAAATTGTCTCTGTTAAGGTGTTATGGGAACTTTACAGACACAAGCGTCAGATTGCTTTGAAATCCATGTACTTTAAAATATTTACTTGCAGTAAGGTACCAGCACTGCAGGATTTCTCCAGACTGTACATGAGCACATAGTTTATTAATTTATGAATGTAATGTGTGTTAAAAATCTCTGTTTTCTGACATTTTTACAATATTAAACGTTAAACGCAATTAAACTGTAAACACAAGAGAGGTGGAGCATTTCCGGCAACAGCTTATTTGCATAGAAGTGACATCGTACAAAACAGAGCATTTTAAAAACATGGTTGAAACTAGCAAGAGGTTATCCAGTTAGATTTCTTTATGTGAGAGTAATTTTGAGCAAAAAACTTCATAGACATGCTTTGTTTACATATTATAACTCATTCAAAAAGTTACATAATGTGTCCCCTTTAAACAAAATACTAATATTTGCATGTATGTAGGAATTATTTTACCATTCAGTGATCTGTTTACTATTAAATCAATGCACAAGAAGAATTTCAATAGATCTGCTTGGTTTGAATAAACTAGCTTATTGCGTTTTCATCCATTATCACACCCTCATAATCATGTTCTCTTTCCCCTCCTATACACATGAAAACAGAGAGAACCCCATCAACCTCAGAAAACAAGACAAAAAAATCCCAGACACTTTCTTCCCACATACTAACTAACTCTCGTTTTAAAACTTCTTCTTCTCCTTTTCAAAAACAATAAAATAAAAACTCTTTTGTTTGTCTTAATTGTTCGTCTTTGAAAGACACTAAGAAACTATTTCACAATTCCTTTTGTGGTGAAGACCTGCTGAAAGGCCTACTCTCTATCTATTTAAAATGCCCACATCAGTGGTTTTGACCAATCTTTTTCCACTATGGACACATTTTATTTAAAATATAGTTTCATGAACAAATAGAATTTGTGAAAATTGGTTTTCTAGTAACATCTAATTATCCATTCTTTTTGTGTGGCCTCTTAATAAGTAGCTCTTAAGTTACACAGTAAAAACTTAGATTAAAATAATACGATTAAGACAATAAATGTTTAATGGTACTTCCTGTTGTAAAACCCCTACATTTAATCCCTGTTATGCTAATATTATTAATTTAACTGATGTACTCTTTCTTCGCAAGACAACATATCTGTGATGTGTGTAATATTATTATTACAGTAAACTGCTTCATTGGAGGGGAATTCAAGTTTATATCTACATCTACCCAAACAAAATGTGAAAATAACACACAAGCTGACCAGTACAAGAAGTCACTTCTGCATTTATCAACGTTGTTCTATTTGATGACTTAACAGAGTGTAGAAACGACACAGCAGTGCACTGTGTGCTGGTAGTGTGCGTTCTGTGGGTGGGGTATGTTGTTGTGTGGGTGGGTACCTGTCTCTCTTCATAGGAAAGTACAAATGTCCTCACCGGGGCTGTCCCAGAGTTTAACTACTGAACCAACAAACAAACAAACAAGTGTTAACACTGTTTACATCTGGACGGTGGTGGAATTCTGTTTTCATGTCAATGTTGAGACAGTTTTGGCATGACACGATGGTTTCCTTTCATCCCCACAAACATTAACATTAACATGACATTGACATAATTAAAATGAACGGGCTATTAAGAACTTCTGAGTAGCCAGTGCTTTTTTTGTAGACAGATTTTTGGTTTAATATTCACAAAGCTGTAATTTATAAATCTGTTTGGTTACAAAATGTTTTCCTATCAAGGCATGCACATCAATAGTTGGTTTGAGATGGTGATAACTTCTGAAAGTGCACTTTCTCTTATTTCATATGATGTCCAAGCTTGTTTCCTTTCCACCCACATTTCGAAGTGAATGTGAATTTATTTGAAGGAGCAAATGAAGAAGGGGAAATCCTGTGGTTAGAGTTGATGTATGGGACTGTAACAAACACACACTGATTCATTAGTCTTCACACTACAGTAGATGCTGAGGTGAGTACATTTGATCTGTCAGTTGCTGTCATTGGTACATTTCTGTGTGTATCTGATCTCTGGCCAGCACTTAATTAACAATATATCATTGAATTGGTAAAATAAATGGCCAAACACAAGAACTTTTGTACATTGACCTGTGTGAGTTAGAATGTTTACATGGTGCACCATGTTTAAAGTAAAAGCTTGAAGTCTGTAAACTTTTCTGTTGTTTAATATTCTCATGGGATTGCTTGATTGTAATTGCAAAGTTGCTAATTTGCGGATCATTTTGTTTTCTATCCAATTAAGATTTGTCAAACATCATAGTTAATAATTAGACATTAGTAACTGTTATCAGAAATTAAATCATAAAGTAGTTGTTTTTTCACACGGATTTTAAATAAATGGTGTCGACTTTTAATAAATGATTTGGTTTAAATTCTAACTGCAACCTCATTTAGACATAGAAACTAAATCTATTTGCAGGTTTGTTTGCTGTGTAATCTGTTTCATTCACCTGTGGGCTGTTTCTGTGACTTGTGGGTGCATTCTGTGTGGCTTTACAGGGAATTCACCTGCAGGGTAAAACCCCAATTGTGGAAAAATGGCTAGGCACAACTAAACATTAGTTCCCTTTGCCATGTCAGTCTGCACTGATAGCCAGGACTCTGGAATAGTTTTTAATCTGTCGACTACTAAACAGTTGTCTGTATTGTGTGTTTCAGAAAACATGCACAATCCAGGATATCTCAGGTTTCAATTAATGGTTGGCTGGTGTTGCTTTCTGTCTATTGCTATATTTATTATGGCAGTAGTGATTGCTACAGGGACTGGCTCTCAAAACAAGGTACATGTGATAGCCAGTTGTACTTGTAATATCATTCCACATATCAGATTTCAAATATGTATAGAAAATTGTCTTCTTTTTTCTTTCCTTTTTTCAGGAGATTGTGGGCATGGCTGGTTTAACAGGTATGCTTGGTTATTGTCTCTGTGTAGTTAAATATGGACATGATCTGATGATGCTTATGAAAACTTGTTGACTTTGAATTTCAGATTCTCGAGAACAAAGTGCTGTAAACCACATTCATCTTGTTTTGGGTAAGAAATCTTGATATTCCTGCTTTCCCGTAAAGGACTTTCACTTGTCAGCTGATCACATTATTTGCTATTCCATTTCAAATACACATTTTTGAATCGGTTATTAGTGGACCAAGAAGCTAAGCTACACGTAGACATTTTCAACAGGTTTTGCTGTAAACCTTAATCACCAAAACATGTTATTAGAATTAAGATAACTCAAATATGTGTAAATAATTCATAGCTTACACTTTGACACACACACAAAACCGAAAGCATTTGCAATGGAACCTCCTACTCTAACTCTATGACCACAAACAGCTACATTTTTATCATAATAATGAATGTTTGTGACATACAGAGATTACCAGCTTTAATACAATTCTAAACTTACAGAACAGCTAAATGTGATAATGCACTAAAGCTAGAATCAATCATGACCAATTGCAAATTTAAAATAAAAGATGTATGGGCTGTCTGAATGGCTATGGAAAGGGGTCTAACATCCGCTAAACCCACTCTTGTACTAAACATGGAGCTTATAGCGTGATTACATTTCAAACGAATGCCTACACATCTACCTACCATGACTGTGTTCAGCATAACCTTGTTAATGATAAGACTTGAACATTAAAAACAGCCATGGCCTGGTGGTTAGAGAACTAAGTTTGTGATCTGAAAGTTGTTGGTTCGATTCCCAGTGCTCAGTTAACCTTAACTCCCCAAACACAGTGGCTTGGGTGCGTGTGCACGCACTACTGTCCACTATTGTGTGTTCACTAGTGTGTGTAACTGCAAACTAAATCTATGCGAGGAATAATATCCATGTGTGTAAAAAGCACAGTGTTGAATAGTATTCTAAATACTTAAATTCTAATAAATAAACAATGTACAGTATATGATGTGTTTAAAGTGGCTGGTTTGAAATGGCTTTACATGAAAATATTGTTCATAACAGGTGATGATGAAAAATCCTGGAAGCAAAGTCAGTTGTGTTATTGTGAAAACACATCACTTCGTTTGAGGAACAACTCAGTCCAAATCACAGCTGGAGGATTTTACTACATTTTTGTTCAAGTCACTTTCAGAAAAAATCCTGGACTGGATAATACAGGAGAGGGGACGGTGATTTTGATAGCAAATGAAAATGTGGATAACAAAAGTCGTCGCATACTGAGTAAGGGCGAACACGGAGAAGGCACTGTGTCTTTTTCCACTGTGATCAATCTGCTACGTGATGAAACTGTGGAACTGAACATCTCCTTAGGTTCTTTGGTCCTGTTAGTTAACGAACCGCAAACATACTGGGGTCTCTATTTACTTCATAAGCAAAATGCTATTTAATAATGGACCTTCTTTTCGTTAATGTAACGAAGTGAAACAAGTGATGCACAAGTTAGACTCGAGCACATGTATGGCTACAGTATACTGAGTACTAGTGAGTTTAACTAGGCCACCAATAGGTAAGGTATGATAGTAATGATAACAACATACGATTTTTGTACGAAGAATTGTTGTATGTATTGTTATATTTTGACAAAATTGGCTACTGTGTGTGTACTAGTGTACGTACCAAAGTGCTAACAATTATAGTGATACAGGTACAGGCCCCGCCAACAACAACTACTCTTGGGATGGTAATTGATGATTTCATCTTCAGTTATCTGTATTGTATTCTGCCAGTGTTGTTGTGTTGTAAATGGTGGCGTAATGGTTTGAATGTATTGTGTATTTGTCATAATACTCATTACACTATACGTAGTGTAGACACAATAATTTTACATTCTACTAAAACTATCTATTATCTATTACTATCTATAACTAACTATTATGTATTAAAGATAAATAAGAGGATTGCACTGTGGTGACCCCAAAGACAAACAGTTGAACTGATTTTTCTGAATGTATCTATTCCTATGAACTACAATAATGAACTGTGAAACTGTCCAACTGTATTTCTAAATGTCAGGTAAAGCTTTTTAATAGTTTATACATATTTATACTATATTAGGCAACGATTTTTGTCCACTCAACTGTAGCTTTGATGTTGTTAGAACAGAATATATACTACTTATAGCCAGCAGAGGGAGCATGGAGATGCAGGTTATTAGCACACAGTCCCTCACGACCCATAAACGAGCCATAGAACCCATAATTGATTCAGATGATTGTGTTTATATTATATTAATTTCTTTTTTTTCTGTTTTCCTGTTAGTAAAACGTTCCATACTGGGACATCTGTGGAAAAAACAATATTATTTATTATTGTATGTTTGTTTTAACTGATTAACTGTGTGATAAATTGTGATAACTGTGTATTCATTTGATTGTTCTGAATGCTGCGTGTTCTCAATGTATTTTTATTGAGCTTTGCTTTATTGGGTTAAAATATTTTTGCCCTGTTATATTATTTTGAAAATAATTTAGTTATTTATGTTGATTATTTAAGAAAAAAACTATTGTTTGATTTGTTAAAGTATGTTGTCAAACAGCATTGATATATAGTGTTAAAATGTGTTTTGTAGATGCATACAATTTTCAATAAACTTTATAATATACACCTGCCTACCTGCCTACCTACCCACCTACCCACCTACGTACCTACCTACCTACCGACCTACCTACCTACCTACCTACCTACCTACCTACCTACCTACCTACCTACCTATCTATTTATCTAATCGGAGTGACATATAGAGACACATATAAGCTTGGATGTTATGGTACCAAGTCATTACAAATTAAGAAATTGCATCACACCCGTGAACAAGACCACATGCATAAAACAGGCCTGTACAATTTGCGCTGAATACTTACTGTAAACAATAATTCGCATCTGAGTAATTCAATCTATTGTCATCCTGATTCATTAAGGAGCAAAAAAAAAAATAAGTAAATGTTATCTGATAGATACTTGTACGTGTCCTTATATGGTTGGTTATATGGTATCTGCATGGGAAACTACAGCTTTCAACACAAATACACTGTCATGAATCTGTTATAGTGGAGATAAGATCTGCACCAGTCTCACTAATGTTTATTTAAGAAAGATTTTTTTTTAATGAAAACTAGGCTAGTTCTTTAAGCTAAGCTAAAATAGTGAATAGGAGATCAAAATGTAACAGAAAGTGCCAAGTGACCTTCAATGACATTTGTGTACTTGTATTTGTGTTGTTGACTCATCGTTTTATGTGGGCTCGTGGTTTGTGTATGCTTGTACAGTATACATGAAACCAATCATCTTTGATTTAGCAGACTTCATATTTTCTTTGCATATTGTCTAGACAAGATAAATGCCCTGTCATAAATTGTGATGCTCACTTTAAGCATGATGATGATGTTGAATATTTATCCTGGTTAGTTACCCTACACTTGTGACTAGTGTCTTTCTCTGCTTATGCTGCTTATCTTTTTTTAGATATTTAGTGCCAATTATTTTGTGTCTCTTAGCAGTTTTGACACTACCTGGCATCTTTCTGTTGTCATTTGTTAAACTTAGAAGAGACATAATAATAATAACAGTCAAAGCTACTTTGACAAAGCTTTCAGATTAGTGTTTCCGCTATCTGCCCCACTTGGATTTACCAGTGATTAAGGTTGTTCATAGAGAGGAAAGCCATTTCATAATGTCACTTGGAGATGCAATTAAAATCCCCTACTAAGGAGGTCGCGGAGGAGACACACCAGTAGGAAGGAAGCAACAAATATGGGTGTAATGCACACAGTATCGATGCGGAAACTGCTCTTAAAGCCTCATGTAAGTAAACACACACAACGCTGCAACCGAAAGGAGAGTTTAGACAGGAGAGTGTAGGTGTTGACGGTGATAAACAGAAGGTATCCTTATGAAATTGTAAACCTCAAATCCTACGCACTCTCTTTCTTCAAAGGTTAATGCTGGAACCACCTTCGCATCGACTTTCCAGGTGCTGTGTCATTTGCCTTGTCATTTGGATTTGAGGCAAATGCGAAATCTCATTGGCTTACAAGTTAACTATGAGAAATACACAAAAGTCAAAATAGGGGTTAAGACTAGCTCTGGCCTACTAATGCAACATTAACCAAATGTCAAGTCGATGTCAGATAAACTCAATTGTCAAGTACACAATATTTTGTACACAAAACTCTTAAGACTTCAAGCACCACGTTTTGAGGACTTAAAATCGAGTAATATTTCAGTAGTAGTAGGAAAGGACTCAGTCTTACCTGGGAGTCAAACCCAGGGCCTTCTTGGTGTGATAGTGCTACCCAATTAACCCCTGTGTCACCTGACAATGTAACACTAATAATTTAATAAACCATAATTTAGCCCGGGAAGCAGATCATTCTAAGAGGTATTATTTCATTATTTATTTGAATATGTATATTAACTTTTAAGATTTTGGCAAAGTGACAGAAATATTTCTGCTCATAAACTTTGAAACTCACATAATGTAAGTCTTATGATAATTTTATAAGCTGCTCTTAATGTTCCTTGAGATTAGTTCCCTACTTAGATTCAATTTTTGATCACACTAGCAACCCTGCTTTCTGATTACTGCATTATTTAACCAATATGTGGTTGGTTTTCATTTCCTAAAAAACAATGAATGGAAAACCCCAAGAAGCTCATCTCACTTACATCACAATCCCTTTTTTGTATCTTTACAGAATGCATTTATTTGTGATAGATAAGTATAGCAGTGCAAACCTCTTTATTTGCATTTTCAAGTTTGTTTAGAAGCAGATTGTCAGCAATTGTACAGCATCCCTGGAACTGAGCAGACATGATTAAGGGTTTTGCTCAAAGTTGCTATCATCATTACATTAGAGCTTTACATAAATCTCTGGTCTGGTTCCCAAATAACTTCATCCAGCATTTTGAAAAAGTTTTTTTTCTTCAGATTTTAAAATAGACACTAATTTAAAAAAAAACAAATGCTTTTACTGCACTTGTTTGTTTACAGTCACGTACAGAAGGAATTTTATAGAAAACTTTTAGCACCTACCAAACCACCAGACCTAACCTAGTTACTGTAGTATTAAGCTTGATGATGACATATATCAAAACCTTATTTTCCTATATAATATTCCCATGCACTAGTTTGAATTCACATCTGTATGACGAATGAGAACTAAGCAAGTGCATAGGAACATTTTCTCACGCAACTTTGCCCACTACTATTACGTTGCATGTCCTTAAAATACCAAAAGGAAGATTGTGTTACAAAATGTTGCTCCACAACGTGACAACATAAATGGAACAATAATGTGCCAGTTACACTATCAAACCTTATTCAAAAACTAACATGACAGAAGCTTTTAAACCGTGTGGCAATTTGGCCTGGAGAGCACAAAATTAAAAGATGAACTATTAATAAAAATGTTTCCAATACCTCTAAAAGACATATAAAAACTACTCAAATATGTTTCAGTGTATTTAGTTAAGATTGTGGTATGTATGTTCATAGAATATTGTATTTTTTGATAAAATATTGTAAGTGTTCCTGTGTTGCCGCAATCTTTTGGTATAAGTACCAAATGAGCAAATCTACTAGCCTGTTCTGTATGTATATTATAGACGGGGATAAATCACACATCTAGACAAGTGGACATGCAGGACGGTTATTGTCCTTTTGTTAGAATGTGATTCGATTCTTTCTCAAATGGTGATTCGATTCTTTCTCAAATGGCAAGCAAATTGAGGAACAGCACAAATGAGCCAGAAAACATCAGTGGAATTTCCAGTTCCCTAAACTGATGTTGTAAGCAGTAGTAGATCATTGTGAATCGGAAGGATTCTGTAATACGACATTCACTCCCTGTTTTTTTGACCTGTTTTGTGTCAGTTGTACTGAGCGGTGGGGAAACTGGTTTGGAAAACTATGTAAATACTTGAGTTTTCAACAACTGCAACAAAACGATAGTATTCTGAACACTTCTACTTACATGTAGCCTCTTTAAATTGGGCCTACTATTCTATTAATACTGACATTTCATTAGATTTTCACTTTCCCTGCTAGTTTGTGTTAACGTGTTTGAAATCCTATATAGAAAATATGTATGCACAAGGAGAAAAGGACTGTGAAGGGAAGACTGTACAAGGAATTTCAGAATGAGGAAACTCCTCTGGAATGTGGTTGTTCTGGTGACCACATATTACATCAGCATCTCAAAACCGAAAGTGGCGCGATCATGACGTCATGTTAAAGCCACAGTGTGATATTTAATCTGGTCTGCAAATGTGGTTCTAAAGTAAATGTGGGGCAGTAACATTGGGAGCATTTTGGCTTGTTTATCCTAAATATTTATATTTTCAGCACATGTTTCCATACTAGTAAACATTACTGTACTATAGCCGAAGGAGACAATGTATAGCTCAGATGTATATATTACAAAATATAGCTTTGACTTGATGGTATTTGAAATATACTTGAAAGATTCAAAGAAGTATCATGATGTTATTGTCATTGTGCCATTAGGCAATATAGGCAAATGGGCACTGGGAAAATTACCATTTAATTAATTTTATTAAAAAAATTGTCATTTAAATTAACACTTAAAATGGATAAGTATCTACACTTGGTTACTTATTGTATTACTAATTATTCATTATTTAAATGCTTACATATTTTATTTTGGTAAGGGTATTTATTAATACATTTTTAAGCTTGTGAATTGAGTGACATTATCTTACATACATAAAGTAAATGCAATGATAAAATCCATGTTATTCCCTGTTGTTTGTAAGTGTATGTAAATCGCCTGTATAAGGGGATGCGATTTGAAATCTCTCCTAAGGCGGCTGATAGGCTGGTTTGGTTTTTTTTGGCACTTTTTTCTTCCTCTTTTCTAAAACAACATGACCTTTTGTAATCTAGTCTACTGACTTTTAAATAACCATTACATTTTGATGACCTTTACATGCACTATTAAGTCATCATTATAGTCCTCTTTAAGGAAATCAATCTGAGAGTCTATAATTACTAGGCTTTCTTTCTCCCTGAGAAAAACCCATTAATTTGGCAAGTTGTCATTAGGCTATTGTCTTACTGATGTCAACGATCACATCCATCAGGTTAATTGAGTTACTAAAAAGGTAGTCAAGTTACCAAAATGAAGTAGGCTGGTGCAGTAGCTAAGTGGGTAGCATTAAAATTGGCCTAACATGTGATGATTGCTAACATGAGCAATATGTAAATGCTGTTGTAAAACTTCTTTTGACCACTCAAGTCAGATAATAAATTCCACTAACTAAAGAAAAAAAAGTTCTGTGCACAAACATCTTCCAGATTTTCTAACCTGTTTTGTGTAATTTACAGAAATCACGAACTACTTCAAATCAAAAGAAAATTACTAATGTACATTTATTATTCACAATTCAGCTTGCTACTCAATAATATAATGCTACACTATAAATAGTTGAGCAAAATCCTTAATATAACCAGAAGACATAAAAGGAAATTGTTTTATTAATGTCTATTAGAAATGTCACAAATTTATAAAGTGTATTTACTAGTATAGTCTAGTATATCACAAGTAGTTTGATGAAAACAAAAGACCCTTTTTACTACAGAACAGTCTACTGAAGCTAGAAAAGGTTAAGTTCCAACCATTTAAACCTTTTTTAACCTGAAAAGTGAGACAAGCGTGTAATGATACTGGACGTGAGTAATAGTGAAATCTGACATGTGACATTTAAAATGGGAAGCCTCGGTTTGCAGACACTTATATAGTTTCAGTTTATTATGGGTTTGCATGCTTGAAAAAATAAACACGGGTAAAACACTGGTAATATTTAACACATAAAACTAAGTAAATAATGTATTTAATAAAAGGTTATTTATCTTTAAATAGAGACCATATTAAAGGAGATATGGAACCGTGGCATTAATTTATGAGTTTCCGTAATTATGAAAAATTGTAAGCAAGGAGTTTTTTTTTACTTAACACTCTGGTGGGTAAGCAGAAAATTACACTGCTGATCTGAGTGCTGAGATCAGGCATGTACAATTGTAAATAAGGACAGCTTATTTTTCGATTAGTTAAAAGGATGTTAACTAGATAACTTATGTAAGATAATAAGAAAAGAAAAGAGAAAAAACTACTTTAAAGAAGAAAAGTACACACACAATACATCCTAACTGACCTAACTGTGGGAATTTTAGTTATATTGAGTCTTTTTTATCAATTAGATTTATTGTTGTTATTATACTACGTTTCAATAGTCAGCATTAAATCCTTAGTGTGTGTGTTTGTGTGTGTGTGTGTGTGTGTGTGTGT
>JAOUQU010085036.1:0-16222 GCA_028566735.1 Ammoglanis amapaensis
AGGCACAGCAAACTACACCTGGGCACAGGAGAGTAAGTGCATCCGATATGGAGAGAGAGAGACAAAGCGACAGATAGCAACAGAGACAAACGGCTGGTTATTACAGTATCTTCTGAAAGTGCTAAGGAAAGATTGTTGCCTTCGGTCTTTTTTACTTTCTCTCCATTTCAGATGCAGATGTTTCCATTTCATTCAGATGTAGGTACAACAGAGACATATAAATATGTGGGTTGGTGAGGCAACAAACAGTTTTTTGTTTTTACATTATTTGTATTATTTGACTTTTGGCATGCTCACAGTATACGATTATACACTTGACCTTTTAGCCATTTAAAATAGGTGAGGTGCTCAAGTACATGCATTAATCTTCTAGCCCTGGTATACATCATGCCCAGCCAATAAAGCATGAACATTTAAAAATAAAGATGAGTGTTAAAATCCTTTTCTGACAAGTCTGAGCTATTTTAAAATAACGAATAATCTAATCCAGATGAAGTAGAAGAGAATGTCTGTGGTTTGCAGAAAACCAAACGCTCCTTAAACACTGTTTTAATAAACTAATTGTGAGTAGTTTGCTGCACTGATGACTTACTACATCTGTTCTATCCTGCAGTCCAGTTCACTGGGTCTTCATGGCCATCCCACATCCGCTATAGGCCTGCAGGTTCCTGGTCACGTGCTGCAGCCCTCACAGAACTACATGTCTGGCGTCTCCAACTCCGTACCACCTGTGTATATGCCTGCTAGCCAGCTTCTGCCCCCCCAGAACTACCCTTCAGGCCCCCCTACAGCACAACCGCATGCCACAGTGACCCAACTGTTACAGCATACACAAAGCATACCAGCCGCTCCCCAAATGCAAGTAAACGCCGCTATACAAAGTTACACTCCTGTGGCCATTGCAAACTCGCAAACGTTCTCGATTTTGCAGCAGGCAACAGCTGCTCAGACACTGCAGCCTGTACATCAAGTAGTTGATGCAAGCTCATCCGTTTTACCCGTTGTACAACAAGCTGCAGGTGAAACAAATATCCATCTTCCAGACGTGCTGGATTGCAGGCAGCCTGCTTCAACGTATATACCAGTGCAATACATCTCGTCAATTCAGAGCTTTCAGGAAAATGTGCCACTGCAGTCTGTCCAGACTGCAGCGTCTAGCCTGCAGCATGGCTTGGCTACAGCCCCACCCATGCAGCAACAAGCGGCTCAGCAGACGAGTCGGACTTCAATACACCAAGCCGAATTGCACGCACAATTGAAAGAAGTAGCACATCAGACTACATCTCCGCATATAGGAGGTCCTGCAGATTCTCTTTTAAGTCACATGGTGTCCGAAATGCCTGCTGTGTTGGTGAGTTTGGTCAATCTGTTTTTAATGTGTGTGATATTGTGGCTCTCCTTGTGTACCCAGTCGCATGTTAGTTGTTTAACACCAACAGCTCATGTAACAGACAACTAACACAACCAACATTGTTTACTGGAGGGGCATTGTTTACTGAACCCCTTTTGCACACATCCATAAAACTTTGAACACAACCATTGTTGGGACAAAGACAAAGTAGAGCTTATAGAAATTGAAAAATCTTTAGACCACTTAAAAAAATGGCAAAAGTTAGCATTTTGCACTATTGAAGCGTTACAATATTAAGACATAGCCAATATTTTTTTAAAGGACAATTTAACTAAAGTAGGCTGTTTATCAGCTGATTAAATGTTTAATACCTGAAAACTCCCTCAAAACAGAAATTAAACCAATATTAAAAAATATATATATATTAGTTCGATTTCTCTTCTGTTTTTGTTTCCTAGTTACCCTCATCCAACTCCACCTATTCTCCTCAATCTGGACAAAATGCCTTTTCATCATCTTTTGCTCCGCTAAATCTACCTTCTGGCCAACCTGGCCATCCTCCTTTGGTTTCAACAGGGCTTTGCTCACAGATGGAGAGTGCTGTGCCAACTCCCTACTCAGTCATGCCCTCTGCCTCCTCAGCATCAATACGGTGTCCACAACAAACTTGTGTAACTCCCATAGTGAACATGATGCAGTCCTACCAACAGGGCTACCCTGTCACTCATCAAAATGTGAGCTCGGTGCCCGGGCCTTCCATGCAGTCTCTTAGTACTCCCCCAGTACTTTCAACTCCGCTTACTTCACCAAACGCTGTCTCTCCGTATATAGAATATGCTCCCACCTCTCAGGGTCTTCATCAGGTAAGCATGTGTGTACATGCACGTGTTCTTTCCAGGGTATAAGACCACAAAGCTGCCCAAAGATGGGCATAGTGTCTGTCTATTTTTGAGAGATCATTATTTAATCATTTGATTTAGATTTTGGACATGCAGTTTTAGCAAAAGCATAGGCTGATCACAAAATCTGGGTCTATCTTTTTCTAAAAGTGCTATTGACTTGAATTTCTCTTCACACATACAAAGACATTAAAACCTAGATGTAAATAATTCAGGTTATGTATCAAATAGAGAAACGACACTGGGGGTTGTGGCGGGGGGTTGAGCACATGTACAAAAGTCTTGTCGATTATGACCATTTTAAGATTCCTCATGTATGGGGGAAAAAAAGTAGTCATATGCATTGCTCAGTTGGGACTTTGGCCCTTTCTTCTATGAAAAAACTCTTCAAAACTCTAAAGTTCTGTTGGCTCCTTCTGTAAACTCTGAGCTTTAATTCCTTCCAAAGATTTTTTCAATTCAATTAAGGTCAGGTGATTGGCTGAGCCATTCTAGCAGCTTTTTCTGTCTCTGAAGTTACAAAGTTATGATCAGGGCTGAATGCTGTTGGGATACCACATGAAAGCAAAGTCGTGAACATAAATGTGAAGACCTTTCCTCATCAAACTCCAATCCAATAACAGTACAACAGACAATGACTATATATACACTAAAAACAACCATGAAACATCTCGGGGGCATTAAAAAAAGCTAACCTTAATAACATCTTTAAACATGGGGGAAATCTAAAAAGCCCAGAATTTTTTAATGTTAAATGCATCTTTTCACCACTTTGCTGTTGCACAGCGGAATTATTCATTTAACACAGTCCAAGCAGTGAAACACACATATACAGACACAAGCGGGGACACCAGTGAGCACACTGGTGTGGTGCCTGAGAAGCAGTTTTTGGTCTGTACTCTTGCTCAGGGGCACTGCAGTTGTGACTTGTCAACTCTTGAAATGAACCGGCAACCTTTTGATCACAAGTTCTTTAACCACCACACTACAGTTTTTTGATTAACTGAATTTTTGATTAATGTGGCTGAAAACAGGAAACACAAATTTGTCAGAGAACCTGTTAGGGGCTGTAATGCAAAAAAAAGACCGTCGAAATCCAGACCTCAGTCCTATTTAGAATATGTGTCAGGACTGAAAATTGTGGTTTAAAGACGCCATCTATCCAATGTTACTAAAAGAATGTTACAAACATTTCATCCTGTGGATGTTCGAGGTTATTTATTAGAAACATACAGCAGCAATGCACGAAGCTGTATTTGCAGCAAAATGTGCTTCTACCAAGTAGGAACTGTATACATTTCTTTTCACTTTTTTTTCTTTTACTATTACTTGCTACTTTGTGTTGGTATTTTATACAAAATTCCAATAACAACCATTTAGGTATGTAGGTGTAACAGTTATTTTTAAGTTCAAATCATGACTGAGACTGCTCAAATGGTGAATATAAATTTACGCTTGCACACCAGTGCTGCCCACATGTTGGAAAGGAGAAACTTTACCTTTGTTCTGCTCAATCGTATCTGAGATCGGCATTTATGGAGAGTAAGCATGACCCAACCGGGAAGAAAATGTATAATCAAAAGAACAAATCAGCATTTACACAAAGCTTTATTATTGTTTCGTCATTTGTTTGTTTTTGTCTTTTATTTAGGGAGTCTCCAGCAGCAATAATCAACCCCAAACTACCCCTTTGGGTCAGATGAGCCTGTCTGAAACCATTGACCAAGCACATGTGTATCGACCTATTGCTGTTCCAGTCCATTCTGCTCATACTTCTGTGACCGAAGCACCGAATGCCAGTAGCGTTTCCGTCCAACACACAGAGCCCACTTCTACTGTTCAGCCACCTCTCTCGGGGACGCAGGGCATTGTGCCAGGTCCAGGAAGTATGGTGGAGTCTTTGGATCTGAACCAGGAAATCCAGACCTCTGCAGGCAGTACAAGAATGAGTCAGCACAAGCAGCCCAGCAGCAGCAACACGACTCAGCAGCTTCAGCAGTGCAATGCTAGTGGAGTTGGGCCAAGTCAATCATCCACCGACATGTTTGCTGAGGTTAGAGGAAACTATCCGAATCTTTAAAAAGATGCATAAAAGATACACCCTGATCACCTAGCCCTGTACGTCCAAGCATGACTGTTAGAAAGTCAACTAGGCTATAGGTTGGTTTGTTCTGCATGTCTGCAACATTTAAGAGCATTCCTCGTTTAGTATCGATCAGCTAAAATTTACAAAGAACTCTCTCACTTGTCACTAAGACTGGAGGGTAAACACAAATGTGACAAAATCCTCAAAAACGTAACCCCTCTTTAACGTTGTGGCAGTGAATTACATTGCGGCGCTTATTACCTCGACACTAAACTTTAAAAGGAAAACAATGTTGTTAGTATGATTAGTTGACAGAAGTATAAATTAGCCATTAGAGGTGCCATTTAACCCAATCAGTGCAGTAAAACACTAGGGGGCAGTGAGCAGTCAGCACACGTTTTTGGGACACGGGACAGCCTACCCAGAGCTCTTTTTCTGTCATGTCAACACCCAGAATCAAACCAGATTTCTAACCATAAGGCCATGGCAACTATCATTTTATTGGTTTTAATGGCAAGATAAAAAATAAAGTGGCACGAAAAGCTAGCATGTCCACCTATGTTTACCGAAAATGGCTATATTGGTGGTTTATTGGGATTTTTTTTGTCATTGCCGTCATACCAAGTCATTGGTAATGTTGTTGTATACACGGAAGGGATGTAAACGACTATGACCCATAACTATGAAATTATGTAATAACTTGAATATATAAACAAGAATTTCATAAGAAAGCTAAAAATGTTTTACAGACACATGAATTTCCATTAGATGTTTAGTTCTAAACATTTTAAAGAAAATAATAAGTGCTTAAATACTCCATTAATGCCATTAAATGGTCATATATTTAAATAAAAAAATCTGAAATGTCAGTCTGCCCTAAGTCATTATTTTACTAGAAACTTTTCAGTCCTACTGGGTAGAGCTGGGTGATATGGCCGCTGTGCATAGGAGGACTGATAGTCACGCTGGATTCCAGGAGACCAAAAGGGAGTGTCAGTGGCAGGTGTTACATCTGAAAGAATTGTTGTTGTTTTTTTTTTTTATAATTTCTTGCCCAGTTCTACTCCTGGTGTATTCAGGTATCTGTTCAAGCCCGGATCTACAATAGGGGCAACCTGGGCACGTGCCCAGGGGCCCTTGGGCAGAGAGGGCCCTCTGGCTCCTTTGGAGAATGTGAATGTTAGGGTTGGGAGGGGGCCCATGAGCCTCAGTGCCCAGGGGCCCCTAGGGTTATTAATCCAGCCTTGTATCTGTTCCTAAAGATTTAATCATTACTAACAGTTGTTTATTACTAATCAAGTTGGCATGATGTTGGCAAACATCACTGTCATAGACAAAACTGTTTGCATTAGGTTTCAGAACACGAGAGCATCATGTAAACTATACCAGAATTACTTACTGCACATTCTTTCACTCAGTGTGGTTGATATTTATATTAAAGGTGTTTTCTGAATTAAAATAGTTTTGTTTAACAATTCAAAAAGAATATAACACTTGTGTTCTTGTAGTTCGTTCCTCGCTCACTTGTTTTCTTCTTTCCTTGCAGGAATGCGCTCACGATAAACATTCAACAGTGACTGGATCTTCAAATGACTGGTAGGTAGCTTCAGTGATTAGTATCAATGTTTGCTTTTATTCTGAAATAACACAAGCTTGGTAATATTTTGTGAGTGGATGGGCAAACATCAATGTACCTACTTTGACTGCATTCATAAATCCCCTAGCAGCAGAAACCAATCGTACTGTGCTGAAATGAAAGGAGAAGTTTGCCTCAGTAACTGCTTTGTGTGTAAAAACTCTACTAGAGTATTTATTCTGACAGTGTATGTCCACTTTGGCTAAATATTGAAGTAACCGAAAGGAACTAATTTTTTTTTAATTAAAAATGTCTGATATAATGAGATGTATGTTTTAGTGTAAACTCAGATGCCACATCTGGAAAAGAAATGAGTGATGGAAATGACGGAACTCATGGCGGAAGAAGTGAGTCAAGGGTTCGTAAACACCACCGCAAATCCTCGCGCACACGTTGCCGTCCGGAAAAGGCCGGCAAACCCAAACTTAGCATGCTCAACGTAAGTCTGTTTAATAAATTCCAAGTCAGTCAATTTAACATCTGTATCAACATCCAAAATGAATATCTTTGGTTCATGAATTATTATTATTATTATTATTATAATTATTTCCAATCAAACAAGCCTTAATGGTAAGCATCGTGAGAACAGTTGTGAACCGTGTGTGTGTGTGTGCGTGTGCGTGTGTGCGCGCTTTAGGTATGTAACACTGGTGACAAAATGGTTGAATGCCAACTGGAGACTCACAACCACAAGATGGTAACCTTCAAGTTTGATCTTGATGGAGATGCACCAGAAGAGATCGCCACCTACATGGTGAGCATGTAGCTGCTTATAAAATAAAAAAATCGACTACAACTGTTTCCGGTTGGTTTATGTACATATGGTGGTTTATTAGGTTTTTCTGTGCTGTGTTGATCTTCTAATATATTTTTAAATAGATGGTTGACTGGATTATTATTTCGTAGTTCGTTTTTTCTTCTTGTGTACTTATCTCTTTAGCTAAATGTCTTGATTGTCCTTGAGAAGAGAAGTTTATTATTAGCATGTGCCTAGGTACAGCAGTGAGATTTTTCTCGTTCTAAACTTGCTACAGTTCAGCTGGGTGCTGCTCTGTCCACTAGGATCTACAAACCAGTGCACTGTAGTCTCTCGCCCAAGCTTGGATAATCAGGAGAATTAAATCACGGACTAGTCTCGTAAACAAAAACTCTTGGACGCTTTCAGATTAAAAACATGTGTCCAGTGTGTGTTGTTCACTTCGACCTGCCGTATTTCAGCCGTGATAACTGACACACGCACAAAATTAGAAATCATGACTTTCAGTTCAGCTGTTGGCGGCTGTATTTTCACTTCACTGCTACTATTGTTCTGAATCTTCTTTGGAACCATGATCGACTATACTTTTCCTAACTGTGCCTCTGCTTGTATCCACTAGGTGGAGAATGACTTTATTCTGCTTAATGAAAAGGAAATGTTCATTGAGCAGTTAAAGGAAATCGTGGAAAAGGCTGAGGACATCCTTAGTGAAGACAGAGAGGGAGAGAAATGCTTGGGACAAGTGTCCGAGCCATGTCAGTGTCTAAATGGAGGTTTCAGATCAGAGGTGTGTCCTGAATTATATTTGGTCAGTAATAGTAAATGCTTAGTTTTTTTTAGTACAAGTTCTTATTGTACTTGTGGATTTGTGTGAAGATAGTTTATACTAAGAAAGATACCGTCTTTCATATCAAAGGAATTTTAGATGTGTGGAACTTGATATAAGCTATAACAACACAATATGTTGTGCACTTTAAATACCATTTAAGTAATGACTCTTAGACTGCTCGTAACATTTTTTTTATTGTTTGCCCTGTCGTTTCTGTTTAAACATTTGATGCATGAGTGTTTTCTTTTTGACATTGCTTTTAAATATGGATTGCAGACGAAAGTTTTTAAATCTTAGTTTTGTCTTGTAGAAAATATGATCAGTCGCAGTCACTACGTTATTTCTGGCTGATTGGTTGCTGATCTGCTCAGAGACAGATATACTGTGTGATCAGGGTGTTTCTCCTATGTACACAAAACTGATCCACATTTGAATTCACCCTGTGAGTTTATCCTTGCCCTCTTCTTGCTCAACAGGGGTTTCTGTATCTGTTGGTCCTGACTTTTGTAAAGTTGCTTTAAGACAACATCTATTGTAAAAAAGTGCTATATAAATAAAGTTGACTTGACTTTGTTCCAGGTGAAGTAGTGGAATATACCAGTCTGAATCATGACTTTGCTGGTTTTGTTGTTCGTGGGAGTAGTTAGCTCACTTTCTAAAAACACATTAACTATGAAACTGCTAACGCTGCCCAATGTCTCACCATGGACGAAAGAAACTAACAATTAATTAGACGCGGTGTCTGGATCATTTTACTCATGTAGCACGATCAGATTTATTTAAATATATTCAGATCAAACGACTCTCTGATCCATTTTTGCTCTTTGCTCGGAAACTGCCTGATTGGATCTGTGATGCATCGTGTGATTAAACTTTCTACCATTGCAAAGCGTGTCATCAGTCCTGAAGTGAGATGAATCATCTCTGGTTTGACAATCAGCACTCACCATTTCCATTGTACATAAAAGATTAAAGAGCCAAGTCCTTTGCTGTAGCGTTATTAAGCTTTCCCACGGGTGCACTTTTCTCGGAGCATGGTATAGAACGCTGAGTAAGCAAGCTTTGCAAGGAGGAATAAAATGCTAATGCCATCATGACACTTGAAGTATACAAAGAATCTATGAAGTACTTGGATTTAGTAATTGCCAGAGATGTTCCTGCTTAAAAAAAGCTGTTAAATAAACATCTGACTGAATCTGCAGTGAACAGCTCTGGTAATGGCAGTGACATCTTTTGCATTGCCATGCTCAAAATCTTTTTGTAGAAGTGATGAGTAAATTAAGAATGTACTTATCATAGTCTGTTTTACTAAAAATATGTAATCCTGATGTTTTAGGGAGCAAAGACTCAACAAACACATTCTAATCAACCAGTTTACCAACAAAATGGTAAGATCTCAAACACTACAAAGATCTACACACAAACATTGTTTTGAACTGTATGAACTCTAGCCTGTGTGTGTGTGTGTGTGTTCTCATTACTCAGTACTCCACACTGGAAAACGCTGGTTCATCATCTGCCCTGTGGCTGAAATGGTTCCAAACAACAATGACGAGAACATCACAGCCAAAGGTGTTTATGGTTATGCTATAGTACACTTGTATGCATTGAGATTAAACCAGTCCTGTATGTTCAGGCTTTCAGCTCAGTTCAAAAGTTTTAAAGGAGACTTATTTTGCCACATTTAAATTATTTGCACAAAATTACTGACATCAAGAGATTATTAGTGTAATTATGAATCTAATCCAGAATGTCACATGTGCTAATGAGCAATTGCTGGAAACGCTTCAGTTCATCTGTGTCTTTTTAAAGCTTTTTAGGCGTGTAATTGAACGTGAAAATGTCCAGAATTGAGAAAACTGCAGGTCTATTAGCTTTCAACAAAACAACAAAGACCCTCATTTATACAGGCAAAGGCAAGTCATTATTCTGAAAAGTACATGTCAGTGGTTTTCGAAGCAGTCGGTCATTTTGTGGCTGTAAAGTTCACACACAAGTCTTTCTTAAAAATCGATCCTTATCAACTGTTCTAAGGCTAGAGGAAGGAAGTATGCACTGCAGCCAGCAAAACGCAACTCTTCCTGTTGGACCAGAAGCCTTGAAGTTAATAGTCCAGTTTCTTGGTTCTTTAAGTGGTTAACTATGCAGCAGAGAGATGCCCCTGCAGCAGAGAGGGTTAACAGTCATGTTGTAGGAACCTTTCATTTGGTGGTTCAAAGATCTACCGAATACGCTCCCACTGCCCCTGTGGTTTTATAATATCATAGATGTTAAATGTTTTTGTGTTGGTAACTATACTTGTTACTAAACCATGATTTTTAATATAAAATTCTGTTCAGTCTTTTTTTTTAATCTATCTTTTCATTTTTTTCTGACAGAAGTAAACATCGCTCCTGCTTCTCAGATTCAAGACTCTCTCCAGAGTCAGCCAGTATCTGCTGATTCAATTGCTGTCACTGATCACACCCAGTTAGCTGATTGTCCTCGGAACACTCCTCTATCAGCTACAGCAGTATCCATGGTCACAGACATCCCCTGCTCTTCTATTGGCTCCTCAATATCCCAAGATCCCGATGCTCAGAAAAACCAAGCAGCATCTCATGATCCCAGCCCCATCTCAGAAGTACCCCAAACTCAACCGGTAGTGCTCCAGCAGCCCTATTCATCAGCCAATCCACCTTCAACACAGTCACAACCCGACAGTCCTGCCCACCAACCACAAGCACCTCTTCCTTCTACATCAGGATACACCACGTCGCAGACACAATCTGGGAGTGCACCAGCTGAGTCTGATGGAGAGGGGCCTCCCAGATTAGAGTTTATTGATGGGACGATTAAGACACTTGATGAAAAGCTCAGGAATCTTTTGTACCAGGAATACAACCCCTTACAAACCACAAGCTCAACCTCTGATCCTCCGGGATCACCTCCAGTATCGGACAGCCAGAGCAGTGATGGAGCACTAAAAAAAGATCTTCTGGTATAATGCACTTTTTTCTGTGTTCCTCTTCATTTACTAATAAATGAAATCACTACATATATTTCGGTCAAATTAATCTTCAAAAATAAAGAAGAAAATTTATGTCAATTAAAACCCAACCAGATTGTTACACTGCTCACAAGATTTAGGGGTTATTTCAAAATTAATATGAAGCATTTCCTAAGTCATTCTATTTTGCAAATTAGATGCAAAACTTATTTCAGATGCACTATGTAAAAGGCTGAAAGTACGGGTGTATTTGCATGGTCCATTGTTTTAAAAGTGCACATCCTGCAATTCCCCCCTGGCAACATGATTTCCTCGAATGCAAAGCCTGGAGAGACATTAGAGCGTCTTCAAGCTAATCAAACACAGACGACAGTGGCAACGGCACACCCCAAAGCGTTATCAAATACAAAGAAGACAAGCGCAGGATCACCCATCTGACCCAATTTCAGTTTCTTGCAGTAGCTAGATGACCAGATCATACAAAATCAATTCCATCATGTTTGACCGCATGTTTGGTGATCAATGTCATCTATTATAGCAGAATTAACCTAATTGCATCACCAAATTGAACAAGTGCAATAAGAATGTGCAGTGTATCTCCTACTTTTAGATGATTGTATATAGTATGTTAAATATCATTACCCTTACCTTTCTCTATTCTTTCTTTATATTGTACTGGTGCTGCTGCCAGATGTTTTTTGTTAATCCATTTGCGAGATCCCTCAGGGAAAATTAGTTATGTCTAATCTAATCTGAAAAGGAAGCTTGGCATCTCATTTTCATAATGGAACAACTTTCTTTGACTTTCTCTCTCAAATCGCTTGCTTCTCTTTTATTGCTTCATGTTCATTTAGAAATAATTTGTGAGCAGTAAAATATGTTTGCATAAACAGAAATGAACAAACTATGATGATGCAGTCTTCATATAGACACTTATATATTAATATACTGTATGTATTATTTTCAGCTTGCAGAATTATGCTAAATGACTCCATGTGTTTTTGTTATAGCCTCAAATTCCAGAAAGGACTGATAGTCTTGGTATCTTAAGTGACTCTGCGGTTGCTTGTAAGTTATTTGCATCTTTGGCGTTCTATTTGTGTATGGAGGTTTCTTTAATAACCTTGGTTACATGTAACAGATTGTAACTTTTAACTGATTATTAATTTTCTTTTATAGCTAAGCTTCTGAGTAGAACAGACACGGCAGGCAGCACCATTAAAGGCCGCTTTCAGGTAATTCGTTTAATCTGAATGAAAACATGCTTTTGATTTCATCGCATTTGTTTATTGTTCGTGTTGATGTGCTTTAGGTTTGTCCTACGGCACCTGATGTTGTCCAGGGGTTGGAGCGTAGCAGGAGTCATGGACCTTGTAGTTCTCTAGCTGCCGCTCATGCTGATGGTAAAGCTTCGGTGACCATGAATTCTGATGTTGCAAGTACAAACGACAACGGAGCCCTAACATCACTGGTGGCTTCGAATCGTTATTCAGCACCTCCAAACTTGTATCAGGTGAGGATTAGTGAGCCTTAGTGTCATGTACATGTTTATTAAGTCACCAATTATAGTTGTATTTTTAAATTTTTTTCTATTTTTTTTCTAATCGGAGGGAGGCTCTAAAAGTGCAAGTGATTTTTGTGTAAACTTTGCTTATTTTTGTGAGAACTGTTTTTTAAAGAATTGTGCCTATTGTGTTATGATCCAGTTATTTTAGCAAATCTTAATTTTGCTTAATACATTTTGACATGTGCCCATGTTGACATTGGTTACCGTTTAATTAACCATTGCTTTCATCATTTATTTAAACTGTTAATTAAAGTTTAAATATTGCATTATATATGTTTGAATATTTTTTTTACGCAAAGGCTTTTACAAAGGCTTTTACATGTGACATGCGTCTGTTTTAAATCAGTTACATCTGTATTTATACATCTCTTTTATAGCTAGTAATATCTGTTAAATAATCTCGCCCTAAACTTCTTTTTGTTATTTCCTTTGCTAGGATATTCTAGATTCCAGTCTAAATGCTACATCAATGTCTCATGCTCAAACCTCTTTATCAGTGGACGGTAAAGTGCAGCATAGCCTACACCTCTCTTCAGATTCTTCAGAAGAGCTAGATCATTTCGCCAAACGCCATGTCCCTTCACACACTGTCTCAGAGCACAGTGGGTCCGACCTGGTTAAACGAGCAGTGGCTTTCTTTCGCCGCTCCAGCCGCAGCAGCAGCAGCATGCACAGCGCCGATTCACCGAGTCACCAACCAGTCCTTAACGGCCACGCACCTTGTGTTTCCAACCATGCTCACCCCACATACGTCAGCAGCGATAATGACTCCGAGTTCGAGGATGCAGACATGAAGAAAGAGCTGCAGAGACTTCGAGAAAAGTATGTCCCACACAAAAAAACAAGTAAAAAACAAACAATGCTGCATTTCTAATTACAATTTTGATCTATTCAGCTATTTCCAAAAAGTTGGTAACAAATGCAGTATTTATAATTCCTGACCATTTAGATAACGTTTTTCAGAA
Organism: Ammoglanis amapaensis; assembly: GCA_028566735.1. Taxonomy (NCBI): domain Eukaryota; kingdom Metazoa; phylum Chordata; class Actinopteri; order Siluriformes; family Trichomycteridae; genus Ammoglanis; species Ammoglanis amapaensis. The sequence goes on from JAOUQU010085036.1 coordinate 13,080, forward strand.
ACTTTTTATTCGTTTCAGCAAGACCATACTTGTCTACTTTATTTGTTCCTTTATTGTGGTGGTGTTCGAGATTCCAAGCACCTACCCAAACCTCCATCTGTGACCATCCAGACAACCGATGGCCAAAACATTTCCTTGTGCACATGTATGTGTGCGCTACTAATACGAAAGTTCGGTCACACAGCTAGACGCACATGTATTATATATTTTATTCACTTGTTTAGAACGAACTAAAGAAGTTTTCACATGTTTGGTCATCCATTTGTGCATTTGTGGAAAGTAAATAATGAATAACAAACACTGTCACCTCTGGTGGTTCAAAATTGATAAAGCATAGTTCAGACGATGCATCTCACATTAAATGTAAAAAGCATTTTACATTTGATGTTTTTCTTGTTTAAAGAGGACATATTATGTCAAACTAACTATTTGCATACTTTTGTATTTTCTCTTGGGTCTTTACTGCTCCTATAAACACTCCAAACATGAAAAAAAAACATAGATTTATTATTTTTTGTAAATAGTTCCAAATATTTTGTTGTCGGGAAAAATGAACATTTTGATTTGTCCCCCCCTCACAAATGTTCTATGCAAAATCCTCTGTTGTGACGTCACCTCACTGATACCAGCCATCACCGGGTGGCTCCTCCACTCAGCATAAACAAGGGGTCGGGTGAGGCTTAATCACAAACAGCTTATGTTATCTGAAACTTGAAAGTACAAATCTGGTGAAATCTCAGTGTTTGTCTGCAGAAAACTTTATAAACATGTTTTGTAGACCTGTTCAAACTTGTTCAAAAGAAGAGATATGTCCCCTTTAAGATTTTTGCTTAAATTTAAGAAAATTATAAACTTTCTATGTAGATATAATAAACTGTATAGTTTGTATTATTTAACATCATTTATGATCATTGAAACAAATCCCAGTTTTATTGTTGTTGTTTTTTTAACACCAAAGGGTTTGCAATTTTGAATTGATACTTTATACTGACACCCTCGGTATATGTTCTTTGCATTTTGAGTCCAAAGTTACTCAGTGAATTACAACTTTAATATTAAAAGACAAAAGGGCAGTTTGTCCTATGTGTTATGTGTAAACATGCATGTTTCATGTCACCAAGCTTGACCAAAGGTTAACTAACACTAGTGTTGAATATTAAATACTAAAGGTGCCAGCAATGTCAGGAGTAAATATTTATCATGTGCAGTTTTTTTTTAATGTCCTTGCTATGTAAAATGACTGAAGCAACCCCTTGGTTGGTTGGAGCAAAAACCAGCAGCCACATCGACCTTTTATGGAGCTAGTTTGACACCTGTAAATTAGAAACTATTTTTCTGTTAATTAAGTTATTTCAGTATTTCATGGTTCAGTTTGAGAGGTAAGATTATATGTTGCATTTGCTGGCATGACGCTCAAAATGCTCAAAACAATAATGCGTGGCTAGAGAAAGGAAATAAGGAACAGCAGCACATTTTTATGACTGGAAACATTTACTTCTAGCCTGATAGAGGAGCCTCATTACAAAAAAAAGTATTGCATAATGTGCAAGAAAGTTTTCTAGTGTTCTTTTAAATATTCTCAACTTTGTGCAGTGAAGTTAGACATTTTATACTTGCACAATAACAGAGGGTATAGTCCACAGTAGATGGGAAAACTCTTTCCTAGCCCTCTCTGTGGGTACCAAACCAAGTCTCCCTCTGATTCAAAATCGAGCGCACTGTGGGCGATTTGGAGCCTTCGAAAACCGTTTAAAAGATTTTATATACGTACACTTTTTAGATATTTTATTCTCCTTCCTGTAGGCATATGAAAGAAATCTCTGAGCTGCAGAACCACCAGAGAGGTGAAATTGAGCATCTATACTCGCGCCTAGGCCTCCCTGTGCCTCCAAGCATGGGCTTCCTGCATGCAGCACCCCCTAATGGCCGCCGTCGAAAAGCCTCCAAGCACAAGCTGAAAGGTGGCAAACTCCTCAATCCTACGGTGCAACAGCTCAAAAATACTCGCACCAATAGCTCGGGTAAGTGCACGCTCATGCATAGTCTACTCTGAGTCTTTTTTTTTTTTTTTTTTTTTTTTTCTGACCGTCCTCTTTTATATCCAGCAGAGTCCTGTTCCAGCATGCCAAGTTCTCCAGCCAAAAGTGCAGTCCTAGGTAACAGCTCAGTTGCTTCCAGCATGACCACGAGTCCAGTGTCTGAACCTCTGCAACCGGTTCAAACTCAGCAGCCTTGTTCTCTGAAAGGCTCATTGTCCTCTGACAACATCTACGCTTCAGCCACACACTCACTTCCCGGTCAAGGTAACCATACACCCAAGCATCCATATCCAGCGCCCTTCTAGAACTCAATCACTGTGTCTTCGTAGTCTAGTTTAGTGGATAATGTGTATCTCATACTCACACCACACGCTCAAATGTAAGTCCTTGTGAAAGTGCTTAACATGAATTTGCATGATCATGTGTTATTACGCCGCATGCTTAATGACTCCCCATTTGTGTCACATACACAAGCACATCCACACGAAGACATGTCTGAAAAAGGGTGACTTAAATAACTTGGCCACGTTTATTATATGCACATATGGGTGGAATCAGTTGGTACTGTTTCCGTAGTTATGTAGTTAATTTGATTAATCTTACTCATTACTTTATAACAAGTAATTTGGTAATCACAACACAGATGCTATCGATTCTTTCAATCTTCCTCATAAACAACAAGCTCCTTCTGACAAAAAGAAATCAAGTGTCTGACATATCTGACCAAATTCCATGGATGCCACTGAAGGTTTTGGACCTCGTTTAGGGATCCACCGTGTTGGCCTGCAAGTAGGTAACACTGTCACCTCCTAGAGAAAACGCGGGGTTCAATCTCCACTTAGAGCGGCCTGGATTCTGTGCGGAGTTTACATACTTCTCACGTTTTGGTCAGGGTTTACTCTGTGTTCCTGTTTCCTCCCACAATCCAAAGATGTAAATGCAAGGTTAATTATCCATGACCAGCTATGATGAAATAAACCATAAGGTGTTAAACCATGATGCTATAAATTAAAATAAACAAAACTATTGGACAGTGTAGCCTAGTGGGTAGAGCGTTGGGCTGGGAACCCAAAGGTTGGGGGTTCAAATCCAGGCTCTGCTACA
>JAOUQU010085141.1:0-16216 GCA_028566735.1 Ammoglanis amapaensis
CACACACACACACACACACACACACACACACACACACACACACACACACACACACACACACCACCACCACCACCACCATTCCTGTTTACTTCAAAATCATTAGTTTGTGAGCGTCATCTGTCTTACAACCGCAAAGCCATCAGTTTCTCTCACTAAAGAAAAGAACAAGAACAGTAGAGCGATTACTTTCAGATTGCTTTCTAGTTTTTTAGTTTCCAGTCGAACCCGACTCTTGGGTGCTCTGTGGACCGCTACAGATCCCTAAAGTTTCTTAGCAAGTGTTTTTTACGAAGCAGGTTGCAGTTTGTTCTCCAACCTGTATCGTTACTGATGATCCTGTGTATCGACAGGACAAAATCACACCTCTAATCAGACTAGTGCATGTTTTAGGACTGTGTGGGGAAACCGGATTACCCGGAGTGAATCTATGCAGACACGGAGAGAACATGTTAACCCCACACAGAAAGCCAACAAACAGGAAGCGAAGCCGGACCTTCTTGCTGTGAGGCCAGCATGCCGCCCTAGTTTCTATTTTGGATCGTACCTATTACGTACCTATTAGTTGTTAGGGTAGTTGTTAGGATTAGTAATCCAAAGAATGCTGGGTTCAAACCTCACTACTGTTAGCTTGTAACTGTCTAGCAAACATGACATTGTGTTATAAAAAGACTCATCAGTGATGATCAATAATTGTCACACCGGTTTATTTTAGTATTTAAATAAATAATAGGTTGAATAGTATTTAATCTGGTTCCTAAGTATTGTGAAATGTCTCATATCTTCAAAAAGCTGATGCTACATTTAGACTTCCCGAATTACCTGCTTATAAATAATGCATTTACATTGTTAGTTTAAACGCACACACATGCACAATCTTGAGGTCTGCCAAATTGCATAGCTGTCCTATCGATATTCTCCACATGGAGAATTAGCCTTAGAAAGGCATTGCTGAAAAAGCGAGATGCGAGAGCAGCGTCAAAGGAAAGTAACCAAATGTTAACAGGGAGGGAAAATGTGGTAGAAAAAAAAGAAAAAAAAGTCGCATCAGCAAACGTCGTGCGAAGTCGCAACGTCTTCGAGACTCCTTTGCATGCAATGTCGTAGTTGCTTGAATAAAAGTATCTGTTCACTGCTGGAAATGAACCCCCAAAATACATCTACTGCGAATCGGTCACTTAGGTCAAAAGTTTCCATCATTTCACCCACAGAAGCATCTACAGAGGTTCTGGTTAACGCTACACATTTTGGCTTCCTTTTTTGTCACCACACGCATCTACGCACCTCCGTACACCTCTGTACTTTCTCCTATATTGTGGGTTGGAGGCCGAGGGGGGTGGAAAGAAAAGGGCGACGCATAAAACCCATGTCAAAGAGGAACTGTTCAGACAGAATTGCGAGTTACAATGAATCTGTACCAGTCCATCGTCTTCTGCACGATCTCCTGCTTTTGTAGTGCCACTGGTGAGTAACCAATTCGTGTTTATTAAAATGAAAATGATTGAATTTCTTTTTTTTTTTAAAGTTCATATACCTAATAGGATGTTTGTACTTTGTAGCAGTAAACTGGGCCACTGAATGCTGCCTGTCAAAATCTAACAAACGTGTACCCATAAAAAACGTGACGACTTGTGAAATTCAGCAGCAAGGACTTTGTCCATTTAAGGCAGTTAGGTAAGTACATCCGTGAAGTGTAATACACAGTATCTGTGTTTAATCTTAATCATCACAGATCACGGAATGTTTAGTTTTGTGCGTTTTTAGAATCAACCTAAAGCAAAACAAAATGGTTTGTCATGATCTGGACTCCGGTTGGGTGAAAAAACATCTCGTGGTGGACGGAACCACTTGTAAAACCCAAAGCTCAAAAGGAAAGAAGAAAGGGAGAAAACGGCAGAAGAACCAGAAGAAAAGAAATAATAATACTCGGATGTTAGTGACTAGCCCCGGAACAGTGTATTAAAAAAACTGGACTTGATATCTTGTCTGTTGGCTTAGTCTGTCATTTGTCAATTTAGCATTTATACATTTTTTAATATCTGTCGCACTTTTTATATTGCAATTACATTTATAGTATATATTGCTAATATTTGCAAACGTTTCTTTTTTTTTCTCTTTTACTGTACTTGAATTTCCCCCATGGGGATCTATAAAATAATCTTATTTAATCAATTGGAATCTTGTGTTGCCTGATATCCTGATATTGCAGTTTTATTTGTATTTTAGATCATCAATGTTTTGTGCTTTTAAATTAAAGACCACTTTTTAAACTCTAATGCTTGGAACACTTTTTTATGGCATGTTAAACAGTGGTCAACCGGCATCAGGGTCCTGGGTAGCCACGGCTCATTAGTGCACATGGGGGGTTAAGTGATCCAACGTATGTGATCCAACGGACTCGAACAGTTACACATCGCAATAAAAGGTCAAGTCAAGTCAACTTATTCCAATAGATATTGTCTCAAAGCAACTTTACAAAATGCAGGATGAACAGAAACCCCTGTCGAGCAAGCCCAAGGCAAAAAAAAAACTCCCTGAAAGAATTACACGAAGAAACCTAGAGAGGAACCAGACTCAACAGGGCCCATCCTTCTTGGGAAAAGAAATTTAAGTTATAAGTATAAATATCATAAGTTTCTATGACCAAGAACCCCCAGGCTCTGCGTCTTTGTATATATTAATCAAAAGCCTGAGAAAATAAATATGTTTTCAGTCTAGACTTAAACATTGAGAATATCATCACACTGTAAGGTGTGTCTAGGCAATACAGAATGCCCTAAAGTTTGTGAATAGTACAGTGATAAACCCATACTAACATCAGATTAACATCGTTAATTCAGTCATTGTGTGTCATCTACATTGGACAAAATATAGACAAATACTTCCAACTTTCTGTGAGTAGTGTATGTGCATATGTGTGTATACAATATCCATATGTTGCACAACTTATAACATCATTTTACCTTATTGACACTTTTGCACGATGAATCACTTAAATTGTTCTTTTATTTTAGTTTCCATTTTAATATAGTGTATATTTTGCAGTCAGTAAAGCATGACACTAAGGGTTGTACTATTTATGTGATAAATAAACCTTGATTTGACGTACATATAAATAAAGGCATTCCATTCAACTCGTTTTATACAGCACAGCAAAAAACAAGAGAATCAAAAAGCACAACTAAAACCAGTAAATGTGAAAATGTTTTGGACAAGTATTGACTTTCACCATTAATATCAAACTGATGATTCAAATTTTAATGTTTATGTTTAGCAATATAACACGTTTCATCAGTTTAAAACACTAAAATCTGACACCCTCACAAATCAATAGCTATGATTTTGCAACGATTGGAGCTCTTGCAGAGTCACTATATACAAGACTGCCACGAGAGTCCTTGAAATTCTGCTGTTTGATTTAATCATCGAATCTCATCAGCATTATTCCCCCAAAATGATCAAAGTTTAACAAACTTCTAAGAAACATTAATCCCTCAGCAGCGGAATACATATCTACACATGATCCTGCCTGTGAAAACTTAGAAAGTCATTCTTACCAAACTTTTTCCGAAAATTGGGAATAGTTGATAATATTGACCGCTGATGAAAATGCATCCCGCTAATGCCACAAGTTCAACAACCTCTTGTTGAACTGACGTGATTGGGTTCACGTTGATGCGATGGTCAAGCACCAACATCTCAGATAACTTCATTGATGAGTCTTAATTAGCAAATAAATCGGAGCCCTTTATATAGATTAAACATTAACAAAAACTTAACTTTCAGAAAAAAAGCTACTACTCAAAACTCTGAGTACTACTTAGATAAAAAACTACTCAGAACTCTGGGACGGCCTTAATGAATGAGTGAGTGTCCAATCCTAACTACTTATACTGTCTTCAGGAGTGTGTACAGGATGATGACAAATGCAGTCTAGGTAATCAACAGGTTTTCGAACACGGCTGTTATTAATTGACTGTCACCAACTCGTAGAAAAATAAAGTGTAGGCATAATAAATGTAAGGATTTATGATTTGATAAAACCTACAATGCTCAAACAAAATCATCACATCAACATATTGTAAACTTTTAGGACCTTTACCCAAATAAAAATACCTTTCTACTCATTCATTGCCTGTATAATGAGGCCGTGATTAACTAGTAAGGTTCACAATGGGTTCGATTAACTAAGCAAAAGGCAGGAAACCATGCCTATAGTGACTCCACTTAACCTAACTGTCTCCCTTTAGAACCAAGAGTACAAACATATACCATACAGAAAAACATGAAGGTTCCGCATGGTACCCGAAGCAAAGGCCTTCTTGCTGTGAGGTGTAAAAATATTTACCTGTGTAATCATTTAGTATGCGGCGGTCTAATACAGCCTGCTAAAAAAGTCTGAATTCTCAAACTGGCCTCTCAGTGGTGCTACAGGACTGGTTGGATACTCACTCGGTAGGTCTGAAGGGAAGCTGAATGGATGGGCTTGATCCCCGGGAACAGCACTAAGGGCAGAGTGTGGGTGTGGAAACCCACACATCTTCACACCTGTCAGAGGGGGCTTAGGTACCAGGATGCCGCTGTGCTTGACCTCTGACGGTGTGACACAAGCAGTCGAGATGCTACAGTGGGAAATATGATGATTATATAGGAGGTGATTCAGGTCTTTTAGGCAATGCAATGCACGCACTTTTGTTTAAATTAATGTTTCTCAGAGCTATATTCATCTTAAAATTCAGGTCAGTTCTAAACTTTTTAAATAAGTAAAGAGAAAATAAATAAGAATAGAATTCTATTCATCCAACGAAAGGATTGTTTTTAAATATTTTATTCATGCAAGTTCTCTGAGTGGCACGATGGCACAGTGGGTAGCACTTTCGCCTCACAATGGCTTGACTCACCAGACGAGAAGCTCTGGGTCCATTTTTGCTCATTGTTTATATGTCCTCCACTGGTTGCACTCTGATTTCCTCTCACGGTCCAAAAAAACAAGCAATCGGGTTAACAGGAGACACTAAATAGCAAACCAGTGTGATGTAATGACCCGAATATGTAGGCGGGGTTGTGTCAGGAAGGACATCCAGTATAAATAAATATGCCAGATCAATAATGCGGATCACAAGACATAGTTGCGAGCTGTAATGGAAGAAACCAAAAGAACTCACAATTTGTGGCTCTCTCAATAAAATACAAAAAACAATGGTTAAAATGATTGTTTTATTATTACTACAGTATTCTTATTTAGTAGATTATGTAGTGATCTGAGATATATGAGGTGTGTTTGGGCAATGCAGTGTGTGTGAACTTATGTATATTTAAAATTTAAAAGGATGCAACTCAATGCAACTCTTACAATATAAAACAAACTACAATACACATAACACAAAGTATAAATAAAATGCATCTTTATTTCCACAGAAATCCTTCTAGATAAAACGAAAGGAATTATATTGACTAATATTGATATTATTTTTAAAACTTATACATTACATTTAATTTGTTTGTGCATTTTCTCCCATTTTAGTGAATCTTAGTTTACTTTCTTCCCCAGCTTTTGATCCTTACGCAAGATTTGATGCTCGCAGCCCCCAAAGTCCGGTCGTCCTGCCCTGGCAAAACCATGTCTTCTGCAGGTTCTACGAAATATGCCCACTAGGTGATCCACAGTCGACCAGTTTCGAATGGAGGTGAATGGCTGCAGAGTAGTCTACTGTTTATTTCAGTCATTAATCCAGTAATAAGACATATACATACTATAATAAAGAGCATAAATAACTTTAAACAATGATATGTGCATATTAATACAACATGTAGTTTGTTTTAAGTTACAATAATTGCATCCTAACTCAAGATTTGATGCTCGCATTAAAGTTTTATCTATCTATTTTGAAAAAGGAAACAAAGTTTTGTCAATGTGTGTTTGTATGTGTGAGCACTTGTGTGTTCCATCTGAGAAACATAAAAAGGTTGGAATACCATAATGACCCACACATTAACAACAAACTATGTATTTGCACTTTTTTCCTTCTATATAATGATTTTAATTGCCTCAGTTGTTTTCTTTGTCGAGTCTCGTCTGTTCACTTACCCCTCACAATCTTCTTTGTTTCACCATTTTACGAGCCGCACAATCAAATCTCGGCTGTGTTCTAAATCGCACTTCCTTACTGAAAAATGCGTGGACGCAATGAGTGTGCAGCGCAGATACTATTGATTAAACTGTGCATGATAAGTACCCACCTTAAATTCGATTCTGTGTGATTATGTACAAAAGTAACTCATCCGACACCACGAGCTGTTTGAAGTTGGAAAGATTAAACCATTCCACGATGTAAAAAAAACTGTGGGCAAGCAAAATTACAAGAGAAAATGTGGAAAATTGGCTAAATCAATGAACTAACTTTTAGAAAGTAGTTGGTTCAAGCACCCCCAATGCTAGATTGCTACTGTTGGGGCCTTGAACAAGGTCCTTGGCCATCATTGCTCAGACTGTATACCGGCTTTCGATTTTTCAGCCATGTTGAAAAGATATTGCATAAATACATTTTCGAACCGATTTACTGAAGGTAATTGAGGAATCGTTCTGTCCTATTAAAAAGTTCAGAATCTCAGCACTGGTGTGTAGTGGAATACACCACAGTGCCACCTAGACACATGGAAGAATACATTTATTTATTTTCAAATAAAAGGATGTGTACAGTTCCACATATGCAAACGATGTTGTTTTTGTACTTTTATTTGACCTCGTAACACATCACATAAATAACATATGCTCAGATTCACTATCATTCTCTTGTTCTTTAAAAAAAAGTCTAATAGGGTTCCATATATAATAAATAATTCCATATTAATCTAATTGCTTTTTTATTTTTAAAAGAAACGAATGAAAACGAATAGAGAAACACTTTAGCTATGTTCAGAATTACTCCCCCAGAACCAAACTAATAAAAGAAAGAAACAAAGGAGCAAATGAATTTCACTTGAATACATAAAAAACTAATTAACAACATAAGCATAAAATAGTTTAAAATATGCTGAATGAGAGTTCTATTCAAATGTATACAAAAATGAAAAGACGTTCATTTGCATATTTGGCATGTGGGTGACATTTCAGCCGGTTTCACCTCATGGAGGAAGATGTTATGCTAGCATTCTGCAAAAAATCATCTCAACTGTCTGTAAATAATGTAGTTCATTATTTACCCTGATCTATAAATCAAAGACTACAGTTTTCCCTACCAAGTTATCAAACACAAACTTCTTTCTTTGTCCTTTAAGATTAAAGGCTGCCATGACAGGTCATTCATCTCCATCTTGTCCTTGTCCCAAACATCCCCCTCTGTCACCACAGCGACATGTCCTCCCCTCAGTGCATCCATAAACCTCGTCGTTGGCCCTAAACACCTCCTTCCGGCTTGCCACTTCATCCCCAGAACTCTCCGTTTTCCTCTTATACAAGACCAGATGTTTTTAATCTGGCCTTATTAATCTAACTAAAACATCTTATTTACACCCTCCCTGTAATAAACTACACCTTAATCCGGTCGCTTCCTAGTCCTTCCCATTAACTGAAACAGCAAATTAAAGTTTTAAATATATAAAGTGTTGACATACAGATTATCACAAATATGTGGACACCCACGTGTGACATCCTGTTGGACCGACACAACCAACTCCACTCCATACACACTCCGCCTATGACAGCTTTTTCTAAACAGCTCTTCCATCACATTTAGGAAAGAGTCTGTGGGGAAAGCTTTCCTATTCTGGAATCAAAAGCATTGAGAGGGTGTGCACAGATAATGGATGAACGTCTGTCTTGGAAATAATTCAATTAATATAAATGTTTATTAGGTGTTTTGTTTAATTATTGTAAAATAATGATATAACACTGATTGCCTAATTAGGATTGATGTCCACACATGAATGTTTAGTCATTATAAATTTTCTATATTAAAAAGTGACATTATATAAAGAATGTATGTGTCTATATCACGAATTGTTAGTATATAAATATATAATTTTACAATTAATTTACAATTATTTATAATAAATATAATTTTTACAATTCACCTTACGAATTTTTCACAACAATTTGTAGTTTTGTGGATGAATAGTAAATACACAATGACATCCCTAATGCACCCCCCCCACCTATTCTTGTTTATGATTATGCTAATATGGTAAACAACAAAAAGTAGTTTTTTTAGGGTCTCTCTATTTTAATTACTTTTACTCACTACATTAAAAAAAGAATTATCGGTACCTTTACTAACATCTTCAAAGCATCGTTACTTCATTTTTTCACTTAGTAAATGTATTTATTGGTTTATTTGTTGCCTTTATTTAGATTTATCTCAAGCATGAGCAGATGTACGCACATTACAACTGCATCACTCATCCAAACGCCTTCAAACTAATTCCGTGGCTTCGAATCATGACTGTATTCTTATCTGATTCGTTCTATGTGTGCACTATTCTATTAAAATACAGAATCAGTTCATTTGTTACCATTAGGTGGAATTTCATTATCTCTCCGGATTGGCTGTAAATGTATAAGTAACGGCAAGAGAAGACATTGTTTTTATTAGTTATCAAGACAAACAGACTTAAATATGGATTTATATATATGGGAATGTATGAAATGACCTCTAAGAACAAAAACAAGTGGATTACATGAAGGTCAGATGAGCAGCAGTTTTTTTTATGATCTGTGCTGAATATTTTAGTATCAATACCAGCAGAGATTTGTAATGATACAAAATAAAAACACAAACTATACATTTAAAAGTCTTTTAAATGTCTTTTCTGGTGCCCGTTGTATGGTAATGGATAAATATTTTCCCCCTAAAATTCATGGCATTACTACATAAGGTGCCATGTGAATGATCCATTCTTTGCGGGACGATACCGCTTCCAATAAATAAAAGATCTTGTTTACAAAACCAAATAAAAAATTCTAAGTACTTTTAAGGGAATTTTTTTCATTTAAAGTAAATTTTTCGTGATGTATTTTTATACTCATATCTGAGTAAAAAATTGTATGCACACATCAACTTTATTTATATTTCACCAAATAAATTCAGAAATTAAGCATCTGATGTTGTGGACTTCTGCCAGTTTACGCTCTCTTACTTCATCTCTCTTTCTTTGTGTGTGTGTGTGTGTGTGTGTGTGTGTGTGTGTGTGTGTGTGTAATCCTGGTTCTGATAAAAAGTTGTCAGAATTGATACATGATATTAGGTGGTCATAATATTTTTAGACCTTAACTTTGTTATGAAATGTTGCACACAAGAATCACAATAATCGTTGTTTACCAAGTGCCAATAAACTCATTAATAACTACAACCGAGCTACGGTCTGTATCCCACATTGCACTGTTGGTTACATTTTTACATTTTACAGTACAATTACATTTCTTTTATGGATACAAATGACACTAGGATTTTAGGATTACTACATTGTCTACTTAGCGTGTTGTATACTGTATTTTCTGTATATTGCTGAGTTACTAACAGCTCTCGAACGTGCAAACTGCTGTAACTGCCTGGCACTCGCACAGTGCCGGAACTGGAAGCACACCGCCGAAAGTCCCATTAATAAATATTTGAGAAGAAAAAATATAAGTAGAGAAAAATTAAATACAAGTTCAAATAAAACCTGAATGTATGCAGTTCTTTTGGTGTGAGCATTGCAGCTGTGCTGTATATAACCGCTGATAACAGAGACAGAAAAAAACCCAGAACATAAAGACAAGATTTTTGCACCGCTTTATTTCACTTATGCCAATTTAGACCAAAATTAGATAGCCGGATAAAAAAAAGTGTCTTACGAAAATGCTCATTATACAGATGCGTATGAGCGTGACTCTGTGCGTTCGGGTAAATGCAGTTAGCAGGGTAGATGAGGGACGAGAGAGAGGGAGGACGAGATGAATCAGAACAGGAAATGGTGTGCTCGCAGCAGGAACAAGAGGGAGCATGAAAGCAAGAAAAAAAGGAATCAATTAAAAAAAAGCAAGTGAAAGTGACTGTAATGGTTCCTCACAGTGGGAAGAGGAGGAGATGAGGAGCAGAACAAACAAGCAGGAGGAGAGGAAAAACAAGAGGACAATGAAGCTGTTATAGCCTGCTACAGGACGGACCTGTTGAGATCATTTCAAATAAAAGCTTTTAAACTGTGAAACACTGGGATACAACAAACTGAAAACCACACTCACACCATTACTTCCTCACATTTAGCCTATTGTGTGTGTTTCTCATTGCTGAGACTCCAAATGCATCACAAAGATTTGGGTTTTGCCCACCCCTCCTACCTTATAGGTTCCCGACCTGACCACGAACTGCCATTGCTACCATCCGTATGGCTACCATCTGTCGCAGGGTTCTGGTCACACCTACTTTCGCCTATGTAGCCAATCGTATGTGTAAGTAGGTACTCAAGCCAACCAATCCTCCCCTTGAAACCGCGTCTGTCGCATGGTCCTGGCCACACCTCCTTTCGATTATGTAGCCAATCATGCGTGTAAGTAGGTACCCGATCTAACCATCCATTGCAGGGTTTTGGACACAACCCCCTTCCTAAGACACCACTAATCATGTGTGCATTAGCCCAACCAGACCAAGACCCGTTGGGACCTCAGACCCAATGAGACTTCCAACCATCACATGCTTGAGAAAGAGGGAGTAGCTTAAACCATGTGGTGCATTCTCAAGGTGCCAAACCTGACCAAGTATTGCAGAGACCCCCACCCATTAAAAGCTTTTGCCCACAACCAATCATATGTGGATTTGCCCAACCTGACCAAGCAACCAAGAGTTTTAGCCAGTCCTCCTTTTTTCAATCATAGCGATTATATGTGTTGGTGCTTGGCTGGTCCTATGCTGCCGATACCCCTATCGACCTCAGGTTTTTGCCACACACCCTCCTCTATACTCATACATAGCAAATCGTTTATGTACATCCCTGAGCCAACTAAGCAATGTTGAGAGCCCCATGCATAGTAAGGTTCTGACCTCATGTCCCTTTCCCTTAGACAGTTAATTAAATGCAATGGACCACCATCCACTGAAGGATTTTGAGCATTTCCTCTTCCTCAGACATAGGAAGGAGATGCCCGAACCGACCAAACACTATCGACACCCCAAGGAGTTTTTGCCTTTCTTCCCCATACATAGCCAATCATGTATATAGATGCCCAGAATAAACTAGATTACCAAATATGGGCAAAAACAAAATAATATTGTAATCTTTCTGGCCACCCTTGCTGTACGTTAGGTATCCATGGAAACACTGGGTACGACATGTCTTACCAAAATAGACTACAGAATTTTTTTTGCCAAATTAAAAACATTTTTCTAGCCATTCTAGCCACTCTTGCTGTAAGTTTGAAGTTTCCATGGAAACACTGGGTACAAGGCAACAACAAATCACAGCCATAGTCAATCAGGTTGATGGTGTAAGTCCCACCATTGCCAAATTACCCCTGATAGGCCCCTGAACAAGACTCCTAGTCTCCATATCTAAGCAACATGCTTCATAAAGACATGCCTAGATAAAACCTCATTAGATTTTCAGACAGACCCCAAGTTTCAGTACTTGACTTTAGGACCAGCTTTTTTTTTACCAGTGACACATGTACGACCATGATGTTAATGAGCCTGGAATTCTCATTAGACTTTAAGTAACATGGCTTTAATTATGTCCTGACACAATCACACTCGGTCATGTGAGACAGAAAGACGAAAGACAAAACTGCAATGTCATTGCAGAACCTCTACTGTGTCGACGAAGGGCCTGCTGATGATATTCCTTCTGGTATTAATGCTGACCGGTCTGTCCTTCAGCCTTCCTCAAGCACCATTATAACAGTTCCGATGACCTATCCTGGTTGGTGCTATGAAAAAAAAACTCTTTAATTACACCCTATCAGCCCTCATGGCTACGAATCTGGCTGTGGTTGCTGCAATGAAACTTCCAGCTAAACGGCAGCCATCATTGGGATGCATCCTGTCAGATAAAAAACTTGCCCACAAGAAGAAACCAAAGTCATCCCGAGTCTATCCGAGGGGAACAAACTCAAGCTGTACTGAGGCTCCCCTGGTACATAATTGCTTTAGTCTCAACACTCATCTCCTCCATTCCACACATGACTTCAGAATAAATGTAAAGTAAGATGGAAGAGATGGATAAAGCAATTATTGAGATGTGACCTGATTTAAACTGGGAGACGTAAACGCATACAATTTAACAGCACTGTCAGGAAAACTGTCAGAACGTGAACAACAATAAATCAATTACTAAGAATATTCTAAATAATATCTGAATTGTTAATAAGAAACGATTACTTCAAATTTTGTTTTAGTTTATCTTAAACAGCAATAATATATATTTCAAAAAATAAAAATCACATTTTTATTTATATTAACAAAAATATCAATAATGTTGAAAAATTACATCAATAATGATACAATCAGCTATCTTATCTTTTTATAATAACAGCTCAATATTTCAGTAATAATAAAATAAACAATAAACCAATAATAACGATAACAACAATACAGCTACAATATTATAATTTAATAATCCAAATAATAGAACATAAAAATATTGTATTTTATTATCCTAAATAATATTCTTGAAATAGGGTTCTCATCCAATATTTGTATTATAATTAAACTATAACATTAATAGGATTATATATAGAAATATTCATTGTTTTAAGAATAAGAATAAAATAAGAATAAAAACAGATAATTTCTAAACAACTTATAGTACTGTAAACAGGGACCCAAAGTATTGCTTTTTTTCTTAAGTTAATCACAACAATAATAATAGACATTCATGCCAGTAAAGATACTTAAAATATATATTTAAAATAATCATTAATGCCATGCAATGTTCTTAATAATAATAGTGAAACATCTTATTAAATTGTATATCAATAGTACGCAGTATGCAATTACATGTATTAATTCTAGATGATTTAAAATATTTGCTAAACTTAAGTTAACAGAAGTTAATCTTTAAACATATTGTTGATAATAAAACATAATCAAATAGTTTAGTTTATACTATAGTGAAAGAAATAAAATACAAAATAAGCGTTTATATCTGCTATATGGTATAGACTATATTATATTGTCTATATTTATCACAACAGGTATAACAATAATCTCGACGGTGTAAACTCTTTAACCAATATGAAACAATTTCTACAATACTAATGGGTATTGGTATAATATAATACCTAGTTGCTAGTAATAAAATATTATATTTATCTCATAGATTATCAATGAGATAAATGATGTTTTAGAGATAAAATACTTCTCACAGAAACGTCGCAATATAACTAAACACTAAAATAACTTTAAACAGAATAATGAATTGAAGGTTAAAGTCACATTAGATGTTTCTTAGTGAAGTTTTAAATGCATTTTGTCTAAAAAAATAAAGAAAAAACAACACAGAGCAAACGAAGTATCATGTTCAGAAACACAAACTGTATTATTTTTACTTTATTATTCACTACACAATTCAGTAAATTGTTAAGTATTCCACGGGAGTAAAATCCAGAGCACTACTTGAAAAAATAAAACTCGTGTGATGTAGTTGGATCCATTAACTTCAGTTTTTAGTTGTAAACGATGAAATGTTCCTGCATGGAATGAGATTGTGTTTTAATTCCAGCGTCCACTTAAAGCACCATGTCTCTAGGCTAACACTTAACAATATGACCACATATTGTGGCCT
Source organism: Ammoglanis amapaensis (assembly GCA_028566735.1). Classification (NCBI taxonomy): domain Eukaryota; kingdom Metazoa; phylum Chordata; class Actinopteri; order Siluriformes; family Trichomycteridae; genus Ammoglanis; species Ammoglanis amapaensis. Next base: position 13,750 of record JAOUQU010085141.1, read on the forward strand.
TATAGAGCTCGAGCTTACAGAAAAAAAATAGTACAGCAGTCGAGGCAAAATCTTTGTGACTCCAACTATCGTGAGGACAAAGGTGAAATAGACTGAAGTGTATTAAAGATAGACAGGAAAAAAAGGGACAGTGGGAGACTAGTGCATGAAGCGCAGATTAGTTTTGCTCTGCTAGTGCCAGATCATAAAAAATGAGGATGAAGAGGGAGCAGAAATCCATCCATAGAGAGGGGGGGAGATTAGTGCCACTCCAGGAACGTCAGAAGACTTAAAAAAAGAGGGGATAAAAGAAAAAAGAAGGGATGGAGAATAGGGGATGCTACACTTTAGTCTGGATTAGTTTCGGTCAGGGAACAGAAAGAGTGCGAGAGGAGAAGTTAAAAAGATGCAGGCCATCTGAAGAGGGTGCATGGGAAAAATGCAACGGACAAAGGGAGGAGACGCACAGGACTCTCGTTTAAGCATTTTCTCTGAAAGACGCGTAGCCAACCACCTGTCCAAATGGATAAAGAAGCACGAGAAACATCCCAAACCCACCTTATCGGATGTCTGACTGCTCTGATCCGGTTGGTATGGTCACATCCTCCAAATCACAAACGCACAGCTTGGGTCCAATTACACGCCACAACACATTATGTTCCATCGTCAATGCCCTGCCGACTAAGAGCATGTGCTAACTTGACCATGAGCTTTATGGCTTACCTTTAAAAAAAATTTAAAAACCGTAAACAAAAACAGCCATAAATACTTTTGGTACGACCATATTGGGAAAGTTGAATGGGGTTTTCATAAAGTCCTTTTTATCATGTTCTGTAGTAAAGAAATGACTTCACGTTTTGCTACGTGTACATTTTTCTGCTGAACGTCACTGAAGCCCATGAGTTGTATTGAAAATAATGCCACATGTGCGCACTAGTTACACATCAATGAGCTACACCGAGGTTAAGGTGAGCTGAAGTGGGCTTTAGCGGTTGTATTAGTAAGAGGTTTATCAGTTAAATTAACTAACCCTGCACAAGAATAATTCTAAATCAAACGCCTATGTTACACACAACTTCCACAAGCATTCAACACCTCCTATGTTTTTGCACCAGCCAGCATCTGCAGTTCTGGAAAAGCATTCTGATTGGTTAAATTTCTCTCTATGTGCTGTAGAATCTAACTCACAGTTAGCAGTTTTCTTATTACGACTCAAACAGTTTCTTAATTCAACAGATCCAGTGATGTACAAGAACAAATAACAGAATTTATTTCTTTACTACAGAACATGATACAAATGGTTGGGTGAAAAATCTAGTTTGATCCAGAACACCATATATGGGCACAAGTAACGTAGCGAAGGCTTCAATGGCGTATAACAGACTCCATGTCTGGAATCCTAAAATTCTGAAGTGAGTCTGTGGTCGATTGTTGCCAATTATGAAAAGAAAAACATTTAAACCTTTTGTTCATTTAAACCTTTTGGGATTGTTCTAATGCTTCTCCTAATTTCATTAAAATACTGTCCCTTTTATACCAATTTATCCTGCTCAGGGTTGTGTCGGGTACAATGGAGGCTGATTAAGAAGAATTCAGAATACCTGGATTAAACCCACTTAGACATGGACAGAAAATGTCTCTTTCCACCTGGATTTCGATCCTTTGTGCTGTGAGGCGACAGAGTCAGCGTTATTAACAACAGCAGTGCAGTATTCAAACAATTTCTGCAAAACTGATGCATGTCATTGTGTATCATGGGTAAAGAAGACTAAGTGGATAAGGTATTCAAATGTTATGCAAGAATCCTGGTTAGCAGATTGAGATGCCTGTTCCAAAAGCATAGGTGACGTATACAAAATGTATACATGTAGGAAGAGGAGTGAGCAGAAATATACTTTTCTGGAATGCAATCAAAATTCCCAGCAGCAGAACTTAATGATTATAATCTAGTTTAATGGTTTAGCATTTAGCAGACACATTTATTTAAAGTGAATTACAGTACAGTTACAGTTTACAGTCTGAGCAATTGAGGGTTAAGGACCTTGCTAAGTGCCCAACAGTGACAGCAATGGTGTAGCTTGAACCAGGATCCTTCAGATAACGGGTCGGGCACCTTCCACTTCCCCATAAAACTATGTTACTGGTCAATTATTTTTGAGGATAGGATGATGTGTAGGCAAATAAGTTTCAGCAGTATTAAAAATATTCTCCTAAATGTAGAATAGGGCTGACATGCGTCTAGAGGCAGTGTGTGTGTGTATGTGTCTGCATGTGAGGCGAGAGGTGCAATTGGAGTGGACGGTTCACGGACTGGCCTGCCATTCCCACTCTAACTGGGCAGCATTTCCCACTGCTCGCTCTCGTCAGCTCAGCCAGCCGGAAGAATAACATTACTGCAGGGGGCTAAGAGTCAGATGACACACACACACACACACACACACACACACACACACACACACACACACACACACACACACACACACACACA
>JAOUQU010085246.1:0-16215 GCA_028566735.1 Ammoglanis amapaensis
GCTGCATTTTTGTGATCATGCTTTATTGTGATCTGCGGCAGCCCGGCATTAAAGGTAAAACTTCACAAATGTGTATCACGGTCTAAATGGTATTTTTAGTCGACTATTAGTCGATTAGTTGAAGTAAATGACGACCTCTGGTCGAACAACAAAATCCTTGGTTGTGGACAGCCCTAAATAAATACTGCTTCTTAATTATAAATATTTGTAATAAATGTTTAATGTTTATTTGAAGCTTTAAGAGAAAACAGTTGTACACATACCCAAACCCAAACTATTTTGACAAGTTTAACCTAATCAATCTCTACTAAAATAAAGCAATGTTTTTAAACTGCGATGTTCGACGCGATAGGTGATCCAGACCATTCTACCTCCATTCATCTTAGCATGACAGGATTGTTCTTTAAGGAAACAAAGTGCTAGTGATAAATTATTTGGTCTGTGTTTGTAGAAACATTGGTCTTAAGTCTGGGCCTTTAAACGTAAACAATTGTTTCCATCACCTCCTCCAGATGTTCATCCCGCTGGATGTGCCAGGTGACGGTGGCTTGCGGGGATCGAGGAACACACTCCAGAAATGTGCTGTTATTTTCTGTTCCATAAACAACCCGCACTTCGATCACATTGACGTCCTCCACTAGAATAAAAGCAAAGCGCTGTTAGCCAACAACATTTCAATTCTTTGTTGAAAAAGCAGTAGGGAAAGTTTTATAACATGTTGTGTGTTGGAAAGTCAAATTATAATGAGGGGGAAATATGTTAAACAGCTAAACACTTAATCAGTCACTTAATATAAAGCATGAGACATGCATGTTACTGTATGTACACTGTTGACACAGTTGAATGAAATAAGTATGGAATAAGTATAAATATCAAGAGTAACAACTATGTGCAAGAACATATATCAACTAGCCAGGCTGGACTTAACTCAAAAAAAGTCCTGTGACAAAAAAGTCTGTGATAAGCCCAGTTCTCTAACCACCAGGCCAACGTGGTCAACATAAACCCAGTTATGTTTACCTGATGAGTCCTCCACACACACACACACACACACACACACACACACACACACACACACACACACACACACACACACACATGTGCATTGTGTGTAGCATTTACATTATCATTTAGCAGACACGTTTAACAACAGCATTTAGCAAACACATTTGGCATGTTTAGCAACATCAAGCAGACGTGGGATGTACTGCAGTCAGCAAAGCTCCAGATATCTGAGACAACCTGTCACAGACATGGTCAACATAATTGGGTTTATGTTGACCATGTTGGCCTGGTGGTTAGACAACTGGGCATGTGATTGGAAGGCTGCCAGTTCAATTCAGAGAGTCAACAGGTCATGACAGAAGTGCCCTTGACTAAAGCATCCAGGGCTGCCTAATGCGCTGGACATGTCTGCTCACTTCTGCCCCCTAGTGTGAGTTCGCTAGATTGTGTAAATATGAGTTCAATTGCAAAGATTTGGTTAAATGTGGAGGTTGAATGTGTGTAAATAGTGAGAGTTGCTGTTAAACTAGACGTCATGGAGCTGGTGGCGATGGCAAGAGAGCGGGAAGTCTGAGACTCTTGGATTAGGTTACTGGCCCTGCGACCTGGAGAAGTGGAAGTTGATGGACAGATGGATGGATGATCTGTTAGTGTTGTATTTGTCTAAATCTGTATGTAACTAAACTACCCTTATAGGTTTAAACAAGTGAATACTTGTTCTGTTCATGGTTTGTACATGCTGTAGTACATGGGTTGAATTTCCTTGACATATGTGGGTTAGTGTTTATACAGTGTCAAACTGTCAGTCTGAAAATGTTCAAATCGGTTCAATCAGAGGTTAAAGCTAGATTCCAATATTTGTGTTTGTGTCTAACACTTCCTATGTTACACTATTTTTTTTACTCAAAATTCCCACCTAACTTTCTCTCTTACCACTCTGAGTCTGATCTCTGCATTGCAGTGCTGGGTTGGCATGTCTGATGTCCTGTCTGCGGTAGCGTCGTTTGCCATTGTGAGCATAACGTGTGCATGTGTTTCCATCCCAGGCACAGTAGGGGTCTCTGGCCAGGCAACACTCAGCACAGGCTTTACCGTACATGCTGCAGCGATGGAGAGGCACCTGGGCTACGCCGACACTCGACCCAACAAACAGTGATTGCTGAAAAAGATTCAGCAGGGAGATATATAAGTATTGAATCATAACATAATTTTGATATTTTTAAGGTCAGGTAACCAAACAAATGCTTGAATAAACAAGATGCTCACCCGCTTTACTGATATTCTCATAAAACTTATGGGGGTTGGTTCCTAGACAAGAATGAATAAAATACCAAATGTTAAAAGCTGAAAAAATTGAATAAAAAATTGTATTTTGTAAACAAACACACCTTAAACACCTGCAACTCCTCCAGTGTAATCTCCTCAGTAGTGAGAGAATTGCTATTGCGCAGTGCAATGACCTTAAGAACAGTGCCAATATCTGCAGAGGTCAAAAGTCAATGGGCATATGTGTCAGCATCATCTAAAGCATAACTAGTACAGCTGTTATATGTTAAACCTATTTTTAAAGTAAAATAATGTTAACATGCTTAATGTGTGTTAAGACCTCCTAAACGTCTTTACCTCACTTTTCTTTTGACTTAAATGATATTTTTTTGCAATAAATACAAGTATTATTCCCCTTAAATAGTAAAATGTAGAAAATCCTACTGTAATCAACAACATGAATCAATAAAACAATAGTACTTTACATAAACACAAACACACCCATCACATTTCATTATAGTACGTATGTGATGCCACAAACCATTTTTCTTACAACTTTGTTTTCCTTTTTTGGGGCCTTTTTGATGTTGAAAATGATAAAATATTAGAATACTGTAATAAACTGAAATTAACCCTGTCATTATAATTGTGTGTCATCTTTAAACTAGGAAGCGCCCTTGCTGTTTACATCGCTACTTAAATAAATAGCTGTTGCATCATAAATCAGGTTATTCAAATTGACTGATTGTTGAATTAACAGGTCATTACTAAGTGAACATAATTAGCAACCTCTCTTTTAAACCAATAAGATATGGTGGTTTGAAAAAAAACTAGCGTGTACATTATTGGCATTTAGCAGATGATTTTGTCTTAAACATATATTCTGAAAAATTGAGAGATAAGAGCCCAATGTCAAATAACATTTCCGTCTGTGAACAAAGATGGTTACCTTGCTACTGATTAATTAAATTGTAATTATTTCGATTCGCACTCTTGTTCATTACACCACATGTTTCGATCGCATACAGTTTTCAGTTCATAATGTGCTAATTGTTTGTAAGTTAAGTTTAAATGAATCGTTCTTGCTCAAAATTATTCTATGGTAAAATATTCATAAGACAGGTGTTGGTTGGCTCTTACCTGTCCCAATAAACATGACATCATATGGACCATCCTCAGCCAGGGTTCGGTCCACTGTGATGTGTGTGAGCCTGTATGGCATGCCAGTGCGTAACAGAAGAGGCTGGCGCTGTACCGGGTATACAACCTGCCACATGAGAGGATGAGAACGAGCAAACTGGAGCACAGCATCTGGAAACTCCAGAGTGTTTCCAAACACACGACCTGGCTGAGCCGTAATTTTACTCGGGCACTGAAAGAAAATAAAAAGAAAGAGATTTAAAAACAATAACATATCAATTATGATGATTTTTATTGTTGATTTGTCTGTGGGAATATTAGTGACTCACCACTCCAGGTCGTGGATATGGAACACGGCCCTCATATGGTCCCCATTGATAGTCTGGACCTTCTTTATGAGCAAATGGTCCGTTAAACACCTCCCTGATGTCAGCCATGCTATAGACGCACACTGCATAACCCTGGAACACGTTACTGAAAGCAACACATGCATACAATCTTGTATTATACTCACAAGGTCTTGAGTTTCACAGACTACGAATGGTTTTGATTTACAAATGGTGAATGTTTAAACTGAATAAAATATATAAAATATTCACCATGATTAAGAAAGCATGCTAATTACAGTGATTTCTAGATAAAACTATGTGTAAACATCCACTAGTTATTGATTCAAAAGATAAATGGATGCTTTTAAATGCAGGAACATCTTTAAAAACGTGATCCAGAGATTAAGATCTGGTTTTCTTTAGAGAAAGTCTCTGTCTGTGTCTGTGTGTATTCAGACCTAAGTCTAGTGTATAGAAGGTTGTAGAGATGTATATAAGAAGTGTAGCACTGGAAAAAGCTGACAAAAAGAGTCCCAACAAGTACCAAATAAAGTATTTTTTTTTTCTTTTCGGGGAGCTGTTGTCTGGTGGTTAGAAACCTGACAGTGATCAGAAGGTTACTGTTCTACTTTGAGTCAATAGATGGCCAACAATTAGGATGCTTACCTGCACCAGACATGTGTGCTCAATACTGCACCCTAGTGTGTGTTCACTCGTGTGTGAAAATATCAGTTTCATCTCACAGATTGGGTTATATGTGGAGAAATTATTACTAAACTTATAAAAAGCCCAGTGGTGAAAAGCCATAAATTTTAATCAGTGTAGATTGTGAAAATTAAAATTCAGTATTTATCAGATGCCTATTTACTAATCAACTTAAATTGGAGGTTAAGGGTCTTGTTCGATGATACAACAGTAGCAACTTGGTGGTAGTGGGCCTACCCTAGTGGGCAGCAACCTTCAGATTTCTAGCCCAATACTCTATTTTAGAGTATATAAACACATTTTAGCAAAAATAATTTTAAAAACAATGATGTACCTGATAGTGCTGAAGATAGCATAGACCTCTGGGTTTCTTTCATCTTTAGTTCTTAAAAGAAATACATCCTCTGCACATCCACACACACACACACACACGCACACACGCACGCACGCACGCACGCACGCACACACACACACACACACACACACACAAACATTATTTAAGGTCACAAAACAGTGTGCTTAAATATACAATCCCAAAAATACCAGACATTCAACCCCCAGAAATTGGGACAGTATGGAAAATGCAGTTAAAATATTTGGGGTATTTTGGGGTTTGCTAATTTTATATATTTATATAACTCCATACCATTTCGGGACTGCAACACATTCGAAATACGTTGTCACATACGTTGTAATTTAGGGCTGGTAATGAGTGGAAAAAGACGATATAATTCTAAACAGGTGATGCTGATAAGTGATTGTAATATTGATACAAACGCAGAAGTCGTTGAGGAGCAATATTTGTCAATAATTGTGTGAGAAAAATAATAAAATGTTTAGAAAAGAAATTAATTCATTTTTTTTCTACAATGCATAATACTACTGATAAATTTAAGGTATCTGAACCCCATTCAGTATTTAAAAAGCTTAAACTGCATCATTAATTTTCCATATTATCCCAACCTTTTGATGTAGAGATTTGTATATTTATAATGGTAATCTTGTTAATTGCTAATGCGTTTGTTTAGCATGTGTGTAACATCTCACCTAGTTGGTCAAAGTGTGTGTCAATACCATGAGGTCCCGGTACTGAACACACTAGTCGAGCTTTAATAAACGTACTCCATTTATTCACTAGCACCCTCTTACCCCCAATGTCATTCTGTAACACACACACACACACACACACACACACACACACACAGGCATACCCACACACATTTATTTCGTATGAACATGTGGTGTTTATGCTAAATGATTAACGATCTAAGGATCTTCCTGTCAAGCCAGAATATTTATTTATTCATTTTTTACCAGCCACTTCATTCATCACACACCACACGCACACATGAACATACACAATTACACACACACTTACTCTTAGGTCACATTTTAATAGTTGTAGCTGTGCCTGACTGCATCTAGAAGAAACCCATGCATGCAAACACAAAGAGAACATGCTAACTCCTCACAGGTAGACACAGTCTCTCTACTGTGAGACTCTGGTACATCACCTTTTGTAACCCAATTGTAAAATTTATTTTATTCTTTTGGCTTCGACAGTTTTATCCTCACAGACTACAGTGTACATAAGGACTACACGGGTCATTGAAGAGCTTAAACACCGGAATTCCATCTTAATCTAAAGGCAGTAATCACTTCACCAGGTATCTGCTTTCTACATCTACTTTACCATGCTAAGTTGTTTGAAAGCTCTTTTGGACTAGTGCCATGATCGTGTTTTCTTAACTGATATCATAAAAGTGCTTTGAAACTGATATCATAAAAACGACGATTACTGTAAATGTTGGAATAGAAACAGAACAAGAAATACACTGACAGTATTTAAGCAATACTATAACTCAACTTGGTCACACTGTGACACAAGTTTACTAAACTGATTTTTTTTTTTTTAATAAATTACGTTCCCTTTTTTTATTATTTCTGACCAAGTTTGTTATGTGTTATAATGAAAACAATGTCACATCGTGAAATTCAAAAAGTGAGGTTTTAATAGTTTGAAGCACACTGTTGGCTTCATAGTTAGTATCTGTGATCTCTAGGGGTCTGCTGCTATAACCATGCATTGCTAGGGAGAGAAACTGTAAGAACAGGAGCATGTCTTTAAGACAGTGAACATTTTGTCCAGGCCTGTAGGGGAAGCCTTGTAAGAAAACCAACCCAGGATTTAACAGCGTGTAAGAACGTTTCCTAGCAGGCCTTTTATTGCAACTTTGAGATGGTCCTAGTAATCCTACAGCAACGAATTAGCCAAAATGTCCAAGATGTCAAAGTCAATCCAATCTGGTGGATACAGATTACAACATAATTAAAAAAACAGATAAAATGCATCAAATGTGCTCTGTTTCAATCAAGAAATTAGTAGTTACTTATTATGTTAAAGTCTACATAACTACTATATTACTTTTTTTTGTGTAGGCTCAGTAGGCAAGTCACATGTCTGAAAAATAAACGGTTAAGATAAACAGAACACATTAAAAGAAACAAAGAACATATGGTTCGGACTACAACTCTGTAAACATTTCTTTTCATCGTTTTACCTTGTAATGGTCACTGTTGTTAAAGAAAAAGCAACACATTAATGCTCGCCCTTAAATCATCTGGATAAGCACTAATAAAATAGCGAAGCGCTGTTGTGTTGTTTATAAAAAAAATCATGTGTGTCATTGGTGTTTTATAAGTTTTATAACAATGTATTGTGTGTGATAATGTATTGATCGTATTGTGTGAGTGCGTGTGTGTGTGTGTGTGTCTAGCCCACATTTTAGGTAAAGTATTTTTGTGTTTTTTGTTTCAGTGGTATGCAAACCGTTGAGCAGCTGTGTGTACACTCTGGGAAAAACAGACAAATTGACCTGATACGCTTGTTTCACTTTAATCTTTGTGTATATGTGTGTGAATCTCAGCAAAGGGTGGGTCACAAATTCTTTCACAAATGAAAATTTTTGTCATATTGTTTTTATAAAAAGTCAATCTGAAAACTGTTCAGATTCATTAGAATAAATTAGACAAAAAATAAATCTGTCATTTTTAGCATTTGATGTTTCACTGTTTTGCCTGAATTTTTTTGTTGTTTTTGAGTTTTATGTTGGCCGTGTTAGCTTGCTAATGGTACCATTGTTATATTTTGTAATAATATTATTATTTATAATTTTAATTAATATCACAGACAGCTCTAAATACTTTTCTTGAGTCTCCAGAAGAAGAGCAGCTAGGTTCGAATCATTGAAAATTTCACAACTGGGAACTAAATCTTAATATTAAGCACATGATTCCTCAAGCACACAAGGATTTGCTAAAATCAGGCCTGTCTGTTGGAGGAACAATAGCAACCCAAAGAGGCAAAGTTAATAAATATAAAGCTGTACGTCTATGTAGCCCATTAACCAATTATATAAATAGGGTTTACAATTCATGATCATTCTCTTAACATGAGTGCGGATTTAATATTGATGCACTTAATTGACGCTCTCACAGTCCTGTGACTGTTATGTAACGAACATTGTAAGTAAGCATGTACATGTTCAGCTAATCTAATGTGTTAATTTTAGAACACATGATAATGTTTACCTGGATGCATTGTGGACATAAGCTTATTAAAGATCCCTGCATGTTTGTGTTATGTACATGCCCAGCGTGTGAGTTATGTGTCTAAAATGCTGCTCACTATATCACTGCTCACTAATGTTAACAAAATCTCCTCCAAAGGATTCCTGCAATGAGAATCTCTTTTTCCTGCCCAGTTTCTCCTGATATTGCTGTTATTCAGACTGGGAGTGGAGCATGGCTGTCTCCATGGCAACTTGCTGTGTTATCGCTATGCCATTTTGCGGACTAAGATACAAAGTCTTTACTGTTGCCAGATGGCATGGACTCAGTTACCTTGGTTCATGTCATGTTGTAACTGTATTTGTGTGCTTGTGTGCTAAAATGTAGGGGGGGGGGGGGTTCCTCAAACTGTACTTCCTTAAGAGCATAGTCTGAGTGCTGGGTCTCTCTTTTATAATCATCTATCTTTTTCAATGTATTTTACTTTTTTTTTTTTACTATGATGGTAGCGTGTGCACATGCTGCGGCCTCTTTCCCTCTTGGAGAGAAACATCATTTAAATTCTTGTATACTTGTACATGTTCTAGTCTCAGCATCATTTGTAAATTGTTGAAAAGCAAAAAAGGCTCTAAAACGTCATAATTTTTACATTTAAATGGAATATTATGATCATGAACGGACCTTTTTTTGTGTAACCAGACCTTAAACATTTTAATGTCTTTCACCGAACTCACCGCACACACTCTTCCAATCCGGGTGTGTATTGCAGTTTCTCCCTCTCTTTCACCGGCCTCACTGGCTCTCTCAGTAAAAAAGAAGTACACTTTATCATCGTCCTTATCTGCACTGTCTGGAATGAGGTGGGCCGCCACAAACCTAGGCTCTGATCACACAAACATATAAAAAGTAGCAAACAAATAAATGAACAGAGGGAGGAAATATGAGCATCTATAAAACAAAGAGTGACTGATTTTTATAGCTAAACCACATTAAGCCATTAATTTTCATTTACGACTGTTAATAAATTACTCTCTTATCAAGCCATGCAATCTTACGCCGGATGTCATGTCATACAGATGTTACCATGCAGAATTTTCTGGTCGGTTTCAGTCCTCATGGGAGATCGATTCCCCAGACTCCTCAAAATCACAGAGTCGCGTCCCAAGAAATCAGCAGTCAGGCCGGTGTACAGCTCCCCACCTAAGGAAATAAGTGGAGGGAGTGTAACTGAAGTTTAGCAGAAAGTAAAAGGGTTTCATGACTGCAGATGAAATTCAATCCATTTCGACACATTCTGTGCCTCCACTGAGATCTCAGAGGGTATGGGTAATAACTTAATGTACTTATGCAATCTGCAAACTTGAATCTATTACACACACACACACATTAGGATTAGTGTCAACAATCGAAAATACATCCTTAAGGAATCATAAATTATGCAAATACCAACCACAGTGCTGTGTTAGCGTAGTCTAGATTACTTTGTTAACCGTTCAGCCTAGAATGGTCACACATTTCTACCATTTATCAGTAAATTAAGTGCATTGTGACAATAACAATCATTTAATTGTCTAAATAAACACGGCTCTGATGTTGATACTTGTATATATTGCACTAAGGTTTCAATGAAAGGAAATTAATCAATAGCTTTTTGCTTTTCTACTCTACAAGGTAAGAGTCGATGAGAGGGCTCTATAACATTATCCAGATTATTAATGTGAGTTTGCAAATGAAATAATATGGAAGTATTCACTTTGACTTATTATTTATGTCAGAATGTATGCTCAACAATCAGTCAGCAACTCAAATAACGCACCTACTTCTTTTAACTCTTGAGCATCATAGCAAGAAGGTCCTGGATTCGAGTCCCAGGTGGGGAAGTCCAGGACCTTTCTGTATAGAGTTTGCTCCCTGTCTATGGATTAACTCTAAATGTGTCGGTTTCCTCCCACAGTCTAAAAACATGCAAGCTACACAAAATTGCCCAATACTGTTTGTGTAATAACTCGTTTGTCCATAACTTGTGTAACAAGTAACCTTTTCCTGTTATGAACATAACCAAAGTGTAAAACATGACTTTAAATGTCAATAAACAAACATATTTAACTCTGGAAGTGAAACATACCTGTAAAGGTACTGGCAAAAGGAAGTTTGGGGTCATGAGGGCATCGTCCCCTGCCGTTTTCAGCAGTAGATTGTTCCAGTACAAATGCATGCTGTCATTTAGAAAAAAGTACATTAAATATCAGCATATAAATAATCAATATACAGTTGTTTGTTGTAATTTACAAACTGAATGGTCAAATGGTCCCATCAGCGGATCAAAACCCCAAATCTTGCTATGAGGTGACAGTGATACACTCCGAGCCAATGAGTAAGTAGGAATGGGTCAAGTTTTATACTCAGAGCTTATAGTGAAAGTGTCTCTTCATCTATCAGTTACTTTCTTCATGACATAAATGATGTGTGTAAATATAATGTATCCACAGAACACAACGAAATCAGATCACAGCCCTAGCATATGGTACACAAAAGCTTACTTTGCTGTCAAATGTTCGTGTGTGTGTGTGTGTGTGTGTGTGTGTGTGTGTGCGTGTGCGTGTGCGTGTGCGTGTGTACGTGTGCGTGTGCGTGCGTGCGTGTGTGTGTGTGTGTGTGTGTGTGTGTGCAAGTGGCACATTCAGCACAGCGGGTTTAAATGATCAATCAGTACGCTTGCTTTTCTCTACTCTCTCCATCAGGTCACGACCTCAAGGGTCAACCAGTAGGTGGGATGACATTTGACCTCGCACTGTTTGTTCTTTGATCTCTCAAAGGAACTTTGTCATTCAGTTGACTGTTTTGCTTTAGTAGAGGCATTTCTTTTTCCTACTGTCTTTCTTTCTCTCTGAAGACAGATTAAACTTTTTATTCAAGCCTCTGGTACTCTGACTATACCAACGGATGAGCATCAATTAAATATATTTAGTAGAATATAAAATGAGACATTCTTTTATGATGTTATTTTATGTTATGCTCCATCTCCATGTATAAGATGTGTTTGCGTGTACTACATTTACTCCTGTCATAATACAACACTTTCAACTATATTGAAGCCCAACTCCTTTTTTAAAAGCATAATAATTAAGGTTTCATCAAGTGCTTATTTGTATTTTATTGTGTTTTACCTCTCCACGATGGCCAACATATACCAGTGCACACACTGGCTGAAACGCTCCGGTTCCACAAGCCAGCAGGTGAGTCCGGTTAAACGGGTGCAGCAGACGAACAAAATTAGCACACTCTGTCTGCAAATCGAAACATGCTACATTGTTAGACTATATTGTCTATTCTGATTTATTTTACCTTAATTTTTAATAATTAATTAATTAAAATATTCTTTGTAAACATGTTGGAATTATTCCTCTTACTTAATCTGTGCAGTGAAACACATATTTAAATACACCGATGAACACGCATTAGGGGGCAGCAGTGAGCACGCATGCCCAGCGTGGTGGGCAGCCACTGTCACTGCACAGTAAAGACAAGCTATTTAAAAACACATGTATATTTATTAAGTTTTGTAACTAAAGCCAAGCTAGAGTATTATAATTTATGAATATTATGAGTAGTAATGATTTAGTGGAAATATAAGTTAAGTAAATGTGTCATATATTTGACAGCTATGCTTTATTTCCTAATGGTGTTGGAGACAACATTACATGATTAGATTACAGAGCAGAACTACGATTGTTAACTAAATATTTCATTTAACTCAATAAACTCTATACTGATGTTACAACTAGTCATTAAAAAAAAGAAACATCTGCCTGTTGCATGTGATGAATTTATTTCAACAGAATTGTGTTTTGGAAAATGATGTTTAGATTTCTCATCTGGTCCTGTGTATATTTTGGCTGTGAGTTGGGAAATGATGTGTTCATTGGGAGCAGGATTTATCTAGAATTGGATTGAAGCCAAATAAAAATGTAACAGTTTTAGCTAAAAGGGTGGTTAGATTAAATTAAGGTATCTAACAAGAAAACAGGAAAATTTTCACTTACCTCTGGGTCTTTTCCTTTCAGAATGCATTCTTCTTGGTTGGCGGGTAGCGGCCAGTAAATCTGCACCGAGATTTAAATCATGATTTAAAATAGATGATCACCATGTCGTGTAAACAGGAAACTATAAAATCTCAGTTGGATGAAAAAATATATAAATTTGGAATTTGAACAGTGGGGTTGGCTGTCATATAAATCCAGTCTAAAATCTTCTTCACCCCAACTCAAAACATGAACAATTTTATACCAACATTATGGTCCTGATCATTTGGACAGACATGTCGGCTCCAAGTAAACGCTAAAGTTAAGATTTTTTTATGAAGGTGTGTGTGTGTGTGTGTGTGTGTGTGTGTGTGTGTGTGTGTGTGTGTGTGTCTCCCATTTGCTCCCATTAGGGTTATTCACAGCTAAGCAAAAGCCCCCGCTGACACAAACTGACAGATGCCAAATACAGATTATTACAGTTGGTGAAAAATAAAAAAGCATAGATTTTATATATATATATTTATTACACTGTCTGTGTTCTGTGAAAAACAGTCATCCATAAACAGCATAATAATGATGTTTTAAGAACCTAGAATTGGTGCATGTTGGAACAACCTATTACTTAATAACCTTTAATAAGAAATTTAGTCATTGCCAATAAGTTGAAACCAGAATCATCTCTGACGGGATCCTCATTTTATGGCTGTCATCCTAGCACTCATGATTTTTAAATATTATGTTAGTT
Source organism: Ammoglanis amapaensis (assembly GCA_028566735.1). Lineage (NCBI taxonomy): Eukaryota > Metazoa > Chordata > Actinopteri > Siluriformes > Trichomycteridae > Ammoglanis > Ammoglanis amapaensis. The sequence goes on from JAOUQU010085246.1 coordinate 12,786, forward strand.
TTTTAAATATTGTTATGTACAATTTTAATCTGGAGACTGAAAGACTACATCAGAATACTACAAGACTGATAAATATGCTTAAAATAAGTGTGCTTGAAATTATTGTAGGTCTAGAAAGTCAGTTATAATAAATGTTAAATTATTTTAGCGATAATAATTCTGAGCGATAATGACTCAATGAATAAAACTAAGCACAATAGAACTAAGGATTGCAGTAAAACAAAAACCAAATCTGTTTTTTATTTAAAATGATCATTAAACCTCAGTCAGCTAAACAAGATGACAAGATGACAGTAGTAAACAGTTAAGGCTGATTTATGCGCGTGGTCCAATCCAACAGATGAGCTACTATAGATCAAAATGCTTTAGAGGTTAATGCTGTCTATAATAGAAAAGCTGAGCTGCACAGGCCACAGACCAGTCAGTTAGAAATATGGTCATAATCTTATGCCTGATGTTTATTGAGCTTTATTTAGTAAAGAGATGTTAGATGTTGCTAGATTTATTATGTCAAAACAGCCTACCAGTCGAGACCCTGGTGGTTGTGAACCTCTGAATTGACTGATGGATCTCTCTTTCAACTGCAATTACCTAAAAACCTCAGAAGATGTGACTGTGTCTAAGCTAAATGAGGAAAATAATGGTATTTACAGACATCTCCTGTATGTACTTCCTCCATTCATCTGGTTTAATCATTAGTAAACTAACTGTTTGTACTTTCTTACATCTTTCTACATTGTCTCAGCCAGGATGTTGTAATCAACTACAACATTAGTGACCCTCCTTATCCTGAAGTCGTTTCCTTTCATCATAAGTAAGCCTTAATATCTAGTCTAAATAGAAATCAGTATAGCAATGTTACTAACTGACCATACTTGCTGTGTGTTTTGATAGGAAATAGTCTGCTTAGAATAAATAGCTGAGGAAGTAATGCTAATGCACGTCACTTTGGGTAACATGACAAAAGCAAGGATGTGACAGAATGCACCTGGTGTTTTGTCATTTAACTCATTTCATTTTACTGATGTGTCCATACATATTTACACATGGTTATTTGTAAACAATCCACTTGCTTTTGTATAAAGCTAATATAGATGAGATGGCTAAAACTTAGTTTAATTTAATGGCAAAAAACTAAGTTTGATTCCCAAAAGCATGCCACTAGTTCAATCGGAGATGCAGAATTGCCCTGTAGGTACATGGATCCCCATAGCGCTATGGCTTGGAGAAAGACCTGACAACTTATACCATAAAAAATCATATTGCAGAGAAACTCTGGATCTGTAACGATTTGCAGTAACGTCGTACTCAAGAGTCAGATGTGACTGAAATGTGGGGGGAAAATACTAGACCTCAGTGTATGTGCGAATAAATAGTATGTTGATGGTATCTAAAGATCTTTGTAAGTACTGGAACTGATACAGGATTAGAAATTGTAAATGCGTCAACATACTGTATTCTGAAAGAAGCAGTATTATTCCACAATACCCTGTGTTTCCCTTCAGCCTGGAATTTACACCCATATAGATTGTACTACACCCACTGATAGTTGCCAGGGGTCAAGAGATAAATATTTTTGACTTTCTTCCAAGCACATACAGCAGTTATTTGTCAAAAAAATTAAGCAATTTGTATCGGACATTAGTGCCTGGCCGCACACAAACCTGGAACAGCCAACAAAATCCTTAAACTTGTGGAAAACCTTTCCAGAATAGTAGTGGCTAATTTAAAGCTAAATATAAAGTTAACGTGCATTATGTCCAACAAAAGTTCACATTATTTAGAAACTTCTATAATTGAAAAACTGAAAATGTAAAAAATGAACAAAAGTACATTTTAACACTTTAAATATTTATTGATCATGACATCCCTCTTAAACATAAATAAGGCTTCCATTACCTTTTGCTGACTACACTATGTGAATTGAGATCTAGTCTATGTTGATTGGAAGCCCTGTCCTGTTCAACGTCTTAATTGCTTTAAGTGAAGTAGAAAAAAATATTATGTAGAAGAAAGCATCAACTTCTGAGGCAAAGGTTATAGGTCATCGTCTGGGAGTGGCAGTAGTTCTCACATGTTCCTCACAACAGTGATAGTTACTTCCTCTTCTTATTCCGATCATCTGACCAGCTCACACACTGACACTGACCTTAGAAGACTTAGCTAATGCTTATGCACACATAGTTTGTACAAGTAAACATTACTAATTAAGTTTTGGGCTGAATTGGTTCTTTCACATGGAATATTCTATTTAACATTATGGGAAGAAAAAACACATTAAAATGGATGGCTCAAGGTCATGGGAGTTCTGAGTATGCAAACATTGCAAGCAATGCTTTTATTCAATGATATACACAATTGACTAAAACTTTGGTTTTTCATCACGCTTGAGAAAATTCTTTATCTGTTTGTTCAACCAGTGGGTTCCATTGTGTAAAAGCACATATTTGTAGATACATCGGACTATAAGAATCTCTAGATGCTGAAAGGGACTATCAAATATGGCACACACACACACACACACACACACACACACACACACACACATTCACGCCAAGATACTAATAAAATGCAGAACTGAGTAAGTTCATTTGATGGTATTACAAGGTATTATATAGTGCAAATCCATTTACTGAATGCATACACACAGAATTCACACAGAAAGCCATTCACTTCATGTTTTTTTTATTAGAATGTAAGAAAACTGGGTGATGTGAAGGGAAATCCATGCAAACAAAAAGGAAACAACCCAGATAGCATTTAAAAACAAATGTGACATCCATGATTTTGTAGTGATGTTGGATTTGGTCCACAAACAGAGAACAAGGATGGAATAAACTATGAAAAAGGCAACATGCCCACGAACACATACATGCAGCAACTTAAAACTGATGAAGCATGCAGACTTGTCTAATACTTCCCTAATAACAGACCAGATGCCAAATATAAATCAATTAATGGACTTCTGCTGATCATAAATAAAGCTGAGATCAGATTTCCAAATACATCAAGCCTGGTCGGGTTGTCATTTATCAGATCTAACAGAGTAAAAGCATTCCAGATTTGTCTAAATGTATTGGTTATGAGGTTCCCAATGGAAAGTTTATTTGTTAATAGTTTGCAGAGCTGCCTACCTTGCTTCCCAGCATTCTTAGCACTTAGGTGAAATCAATACAGATGTTTAAAAGGAATGCATGCAAATCTGTATCTAATTCACAAACAACATTGTCATTTTTTGCTTACTGATTGTAATGTGCAGATGTGCTGGACAGACAAGGAGAGGGGTTTATTGATTCAATAAAATCCAAAAAAATAGACAAGGATACACAAGTCAGGTTTGAACCAAGCAACATACACACACACACACACACACACACACACACACACACACACACACACACACACACACACACACGCACACACACGCACA
>JAOUQU010085454.1:0-16208 GCA_028566735.1 Ammoglanis amapaensis
TCTCTCTCTCTCTCTATATATATATATATATATATATATATATATATATATATATGTAGTATATATCATATAGAATACCAGCGCTGAAACTACCTGGTTTTACTAGACAGTAATTGTAATTGGTTGTGTCTGCTAGGTTGAAAAAGACTAGATGAAGTATTGGGGCAAGGACCTGTCAACATAGTCTACACATGTGATCGAACATGTGTGTTTAACAATATACCGTTCTTGCACGGTACTGGGTTTTCTAGCACCCTTGACTGACTATATGGAAGAACGCAAAGAAGAGCACCCGAACAAACTGAAAGCACATCATGCCCTGTGGTGCTGCTTTTTCTAACAAAAATTGGAAGAAAATAGCCGTTTACATGGAGTTGCCAGATTAATAAATAAATTAAACCAACCATCAAACAAAGCATCTTAGCAACAAGGACATTTTCTTGCTTTCTCTTTTGCCAGTCCATTATGGTTCACCTATTTAATCCTCCCTGAGATCTATTTAGAGGACAAGTTGACCAGTTTCAGGGGTAAAAAATGAAAGCAGAAACCCCAGAAGAATATGCAGACTGAAGATAAACAAACTACTTACATACAAAAACGATGGGGTGAAAATGAAATCTGGCACCGAAGCACCGAAATATTTTATTGGGTGCCATTTTATACTTTTATTCAAATTTATATTCCAATATTTTATGATTTCAACTGTAAAAAAAATACTCTCTTGCCAACATACATGCAAAATTCCAAAAACAGACAAAATGCAGAGTTCGTTAGTTTTATTCCACTCAGATTTAGTAACCAGTGTCTCCAGCCAAAAGATCCCATCTCATGGTAGTCCAAAAATTACAGCCAAAGCTTATCAAACCTCTCATCTAGTACTTCACTTCTCAAGCATTGAGTACTTTTTGTCTATGACGATATCCTAGTTAATAAAATAACACACCTTGCCAGAAGTGACGTAAAGACCATGACCTTGTACTGGGCAGTTAACACCAGCACTGTTTCAGGGACTACACTAAAACATTTACTTTATGTCTGGGACTTATCTATACGTTTCACATACAAGAAAGAGTTTAAATAATCATAAAAATGTGATGAAAATAAACTTTCCTGCTTCTGGGGGTGGCTGTGGCTGTTGCCTAGTGATTAGAGAACTGGGCTTGTGATCTGAAAGTTGCCAGTTTGATCCCGAGACTCAACAGGTCATGAATGAAGCACTCTTGAGCAAGTCATCGAACACCTAATTGCTCCCAATGCTCCGAGCATGTGTGCTCACTGCTGCCCCCTAGTATGTGTTCAGTAGTGGGTGTAAATGTGTGTTTAAAAAGTCACACATTTCTAAACACATGTGATAAACACATGACAGATAAATCATCAGTGTAAGATGCCTTCTTACCTTCTTTAAAATTGATGTTAACCTTTCTAGCTCACAGTCAATAATAATCTGGCCTTCCTTTCTGCTGTCCAGGTCTTGAAAGACTTTGAGGAAGGATGCTTCGGTCATGGTCTCCACATTCACTGAGGTCACTAGCCAGTTTCGTTCTGCCGCTGTGTCCAAAACCTTCTGCAAAACGGTCAGTCCTATAAAACAACACGACTTATTAGTATTTCATTTATATCTTCACATCCACACCGATCGGGTAAAACATTATGACCGCCTTCCTATTATTTTGTTAATCCCCATGTAACAGATTTACTACTGTTCCTTTATTAAATCGTTTTTGATAAATACTGACCACTGCTGACCGGAAACCACATATCACTACTGTTTTTAAGAAGCTTTGATCTTGTCATCTAGCCATCACAAATCAGCCCAATTTCTTAATACTCATTTGCTCATCACTATATGTTTGCCTATTTCTCCAGCCAGTGGTCATATTGTTGTACCCGATTGTTATTGTTAGTTTATCTCGTTCCTGGCGGGACATCAGATGACTTCTGCTGTATCCATAGTGTTTTTTTTTCATAGTGGGGTAACTAATCACACGGCCGTCCCTCTGATATTTTGGTACCCAGCTAACCAGCAGCATCAAGATTCAAACCCAAGAGTTCAGACTATCAGTGCTGGTGTGGAGTGGTAATTTCCATTACTCCACCTGAGCCAGATTTTTACTTGATTATTTTAATCTGCCCATATTACAAAGGCAACATGTAGGATTAAACAGACACTTTTTTTTAACATATACTATATATAATTTAGTGTAGAACTAAAGTATAGATTAGAAATTGTTTGAAATTCTTTTGCTACCACATATGATTAGTGATGACATTGTTTATGCCATGATGTTGCTTTGCCAGCAGGGTGATGATCGGTTCTTCGTAAGAGACACGCCATAGTTTTTCGTACTTGTAACTATACCACCAGAAACCTTGGTCTAACTATTAAACACCTGAATTATGTCAGTGATTACAGTAAGAACAGTGGTACAACAATAAAAAAGTGTTTGACATTTAAGTAATAAGCACTGAGGAATAATGATGGAGTAATAATCTGGTAATATAAAGTTTAAGCCAAAGTCAAAGTAAGAAAAAAAACGGTCAAACTGTCAAAGGATACTGGGATTTTTATGAAACCAGCCAGGATGTTATCAGCCAGGATGTTATCACTGCTGAGATTTAAACTTGATGAATCTCTGTTGCTGTGCCACCTAATCACCTAGGAAAGTTCTTTTTTCAAAAGACAAATATCCTAACTGTTGAGGCAAGGGCACTTAGGAACCATGTCAACTTCTCCATCTTATTAGATGGCTGGCCAGGTTAATAGTAGCTGCTGAGATTCTAACTTAATGAGATTGATTCATGCCACCCAGTCATGAATGAATGTAAAATAAATAAATAAATAAATAAACACCTTCCTGTAGTAATGTACAGATGCTGCCGGGAACCCAGTCAATCTTTCTTCCTCAGGCACAGCCAACTGTGCCCATTAACTGCCGATCCAGGTTAATAGAATTGCTGGAAATCAAACTTGATAGGAGTGGTGGGCTAGTGCTGGATCTATTAAGGTACTTTGGTAGGAAAAATAGCCTTATTCTTGTGGACGGGGCAAGTAATTACCAGGTTCATAAACAGTTCATCTGACATGACCAGAGAAGATGTCATTCTTCACCTTTAGTGCTGTTTCTGCACTTATCAGACAAGAACATAGCAATTGACTCAAATCTTTATTACTTTCCCAATTTCTGTGCACCCCCCCCCCATCACCAATCATTCACGAATAGAGGTTCACTGGAAGTTCATGGTGTTGGAACAGAACATCAGAATGACAAATAATTCAAAAAAAAAAAAATTTGACATACAAACAAATAGCCAGTAATGGTAATGACAAATATTTTAAGTGTAAACATAAATGATGCTAAATGATGAAGATGGCTGGTCTGGTTGTCTCGAAGCGCTAGTCATGATTTGTGCTCTATAAATTAATAACATTTAATGTTATTTTATACACGCTGGCTAGAAGAAAGCTGTTCGTAATCCGAAGTGACTTCAAATGCGCTCTTACGTTTAAATGGGGTTTTCAGTAAATGACATGGAAACATCGGATGCTTCTCCAGTGCTGATTGTAATGAAGCTAAAACGAAGCAAATCAACAGGAGAAGCGAATCTCTCAGGAGTACTAGTTAAGAAAATTAACGTCACTTAGCACAATCACCACTGCATCAATAAATGCAACCTTAAAGGAAGAACCCCCGTGTCAAATGGACTTGATAGAGTTTGGTCGCATATGTAGATAACTGGAAATGTAAAGATTCTAAAAGAAAAAATCAAATTAACATTTATTACTTAAGTTGTTTGATTTGTTGTCTTTGGTTTTCTGTTCTCTGTTTTCAGATTTATTGATTCGTTTAGTGTTTGTATATAATTTTATTACTAATGTTATGCTATGGGGTTGTTCTATGTGATTTCTTTTCTAGTAATGAGAGATTTTATTGTTATAATGTTATAGTATATTTTGTATGTATGTGGTGGTTCTGCTCTCAGGTGTAAGCGAGTTGGTTGGGTATGTCTGGTGCGACATCTTGCGCCTACAGATCGGTCTCTTCTGCTTGTTGGCATTTGTCTGTGATGTACATTTATGTCTGGGTGAATTTCACTTGTTCTTGTCGCTCTAATTGCCATTTGTTTTTAATGTATTCTGTGATCTGTGGTTTGATGTCCGGTATAAAGATTTATCGTTTTGTTTCGGCGATGGAATAAATGGAATAGACGTTACGGTTCCCCTGTCGTACCTCTTCATCTGTGCTCGTCAATCGACTTTTTACGACTTAGTTTTAAAATATTGGCCACTGGACAGCTGCATCAAGGTACTGTTTGTATGTCTGTATTTTTAAATAAACACTCTATTCACTTGCAAAATTCTTAGTGCCTCATTTAAAAAAATAAGAAAGAAATAAAGAAAGAGTCTGGCAGAATTCTATCAGTGTAGTGTTTGAACTACTTTAAATCTTGTTATCAGTGTAAAATAGTGATTGATTTGCAAGGGCAATGCTATTCCCCTAGTACTACCGTTGTAAGCCTTTTGGAAAACAAAGAATTCCATAAAAGATAGTATTCGTTATCATGTCTTAATACACAATGTACCCAAAGTTCATTTCACACAATGATTTCTAATTTCTAATAATATGAACTACATAGCATGAAGAGAAATGATCACATGATATATATGCAAAAGCAATGTTATCCAATGTTTGTCCAATGTAGACTTATAATTACCAAAATATGTTGTATTATTTAAGCATTTCTATAAAAGTCTAAGTGCACTCAATGATTATTACCACTACTGTCCAGTAGCTTTGGCCTAGAAACTGTCAAAAGACAATTACATTCCCAACTGAATAATAATTTTCCTATTTATTTTTAACCATCACGATATAACAAAACATTTTACCTTTTAAAACACTAAGCACTGGAAATGATTCATACAGCCCATCTTACACTTATTACTCTATCTAAACAGTTTATATAAGCTTAATAAATAAAAAGGTCAGACATATACACTTGCTTCATTTATTTTGGGGAACAGAATACGTGATCTATGCAAAATGTATGGGTAAGCAAAATGGTAAATCTTTATAATTATATTTTAGAGGCTCGTAAAAAATATAAATATTTATTCCTAGTTAGAATTAGCTTTGGGATTTTTCACTCTTGTAACATGAATCTCATTAATGCATGCCCATTTCTTCAGCCTCGGTTGATGCTTCGGCCAACTGTTCAAAATAAAACCAGCCTTTAATATGTGTCGTTATGAGTGGATGAGTGCTTAATAGCATGAATATATAACTGCATTTAAAAAAAATATATTAAAAGTTTATAAAATCCCAATGCACCACTGCTGCTTAACAGTGCAAACATTGTTATAATGACCACTTCCTTTTTTTGATGGATACACTACATGGAAGGAGGAAGTGGGTATTCAAGGCATGGAGGGCTCTTAAACGATTTAGATTCATTTGAATCATTCCTTGAAGATTACACACCACCAAACATACAGGGATCTTTCAGCAAGTGATGCTTAACAAAGTATTATACAGTATTTACTAATCACTAATGACACAAGACATGCAGTGCTACACACAACACACAGTGCTAATGCAAACAACACAAACACATAAAACTGTGTAAAAAGTTTAGTGGAGAGGCATGGGATTGTTTTTCAGGAGTTTTTCTCGACCTCTTCGTTCCAGGGAAATGTCAGGAGTATTTCTTGTGCAACCCATACTTTCTGTCACCATGAGAAATGACTCCTGGTAGAGTAGTCTGGTTTCACAAACATCACTCACAAATGTCACGAAAGCACAAATGACAAGTATGACAAGTGACAAGAGGTTTAATGATATCATGGCCAAAAAATACACCAAAATTGAGAAGTGACCAACCAACATGGGTTAGGTGTTGATATGACGAATGGGTAGCAGGATCGTCTTCTGCAGATGCCGTTGGAGATACTTTTGTGGTCTGGCATGGACCATTAGGTCACAAATACTGTAAAGCTTGTCTCTGTGCCAACGTATTCTAATAAAAACTACATTAAACCCTCTGTCCTACACATTTACAACTCGGGTATGCCCATTACTCAGTATACTATATCGCACTGCCTGTCCGACATTGTCCAGGTCCAGATTCTGGCATGTTAGATATTTGTCTTGTTCCTGTGACTTGGTATATGCTCTGTGTGACATTTTTTGACAAGTTGTGATACCTGAATGAATGTCAACTTGCCCCCGAGCTGGCACATCTAGTTTAAACTAGGCAGGTACTGAAAAAAATACATTCTCTCTTCTGGCACACTAATGTCCCAGTTTTCAGTGCTCTACAGATACTTTTACATTTTCCAAAAACTCCAAGAATTTTTCTTTTAGGTTACACAATATTTGTGTTTTACCTGTTACTGGTGGATGAAGATGAGACTTTTTAATCAGATTCTTGCTGACCAGTCAAAATATCAATAAAATGATATGCTTTTACTTCCGTAATAAGCATGGAAAGGTAAAGTACAGCGCTTATGCTAATGTGGATCCCTAAAGGGCCACAGAATGAGAAGGACGGAGTTGCTGTCACTGAATTAACAGCTACACAGGTACCTGTTCATAGACTGTGGAAACAAGTTATACAAAAATCAGTTTGGCTCAGCCTAATTATTATTATTATTATTATTATTATTATTATTATTATTATTATTATTATTATTATTATTATTATTATTATTATTATTAAAAATCTGAAGCAGTCATGGCCTGGTGGTAAAAGAATTGGATTTCTGATTGGAAGGTTCCTGGTTCCATTCCGAGATATCGACAGGTCATGACTAAAGCGCCCTTGAGCCTAATTGCTCCCTAGAGATGTCTGCCGTGACATGCAATTGTGCTCAGTGCTGCCCCCTAGCGTGTGTGCATGTGTAAATGTGTGTTTCACGGCATGGATTGAATCAAATGCAAAGGAATAATTCTGCTATATGTAATTCAGCTATGATTTATGTTTACTGTGCCTCATTACCAAATACATACAAACATGCTGTTTACAACCAGTTCTAAAAAAAAATCCAATTTTTTTTATAGATTTATATTTTTAATAGATTTGTGACACCCAGGTTCCATTTTTCGTATTTTTTCTCACATCCAAGATGGAACATAATGATTATAACATCACAAAATCACCTGTAGGAAATATGTTTATGATATTGTGATCGCGTCTCATCCCATTTTTCCCCTGAGTCAACCATTAGGAAAATTCCTCACATTCCTTCACAGCACTGCATTCCATTTCATCCCCAGAAGGGTCACCTTTCTATTAGAAGAGCACTTAATGGGAGACTTTATCACGTTTTCACACTTGTAGGAATACCCTGTACAGCACTGTATCACATTTTCTCTAATGGAAAGGACACCCTTCGGGACACTGTCAATTAGAAGCAGCACAGAAAGCGGTACGTTAGACCGACCTTTTCTATCGGAAGAGCACCTGTTAGGACAAATTATTGATTTTTCTTTCTGCCCTAGCGAGCAGATCATCATAATTTATTGCAAGAAAGACCACAGAAAATAGTTCATCCTATTGTGTGTGCACCGCATTACGCATCATTCTTTTTCCCCTGTGAAAAAGCAGCCAATAGGGGCCTTCGTCTCATTTTCACCACTACAAAGAGATCATTAGTGTTCTAAGGGTTTAATTTACTGCCATCTGACTGAATATTTTAATACGTAGGATGAATGAATTAACATAAGAAAAAGAATTTAATTCAAATTATTGTGATATTTTACTATATCGAGTACGTCATCATAATTTATTAAGAGGAAACAAGTTTATCTTTTTGTTTTTGTTATTGAAACCACGTCACATTTTCTTTATTGAAAAAAACATTTGGTCATTTTTTTCTCGATGAAAAGGGCATCCAATAGAGCTCTTCATTTCATTTTCACCACTCCAAAGGGCACTTTAGTGTGTAGAGGGTTCGGAACATTATATATTACTGTGGTCTAAGTGTTTTAATGCATGAATATATTACTTTGCACAAAACAAGGGGTAGATCATTTGTTGAGGCAATTTTTTTTTGCTCTAGTGAAAAACATCATTATTTTAGGGGATCCGCAACACATTTTATCCACTGTATTAGAGTTTGGTCATTTTTTTCCAGTAAAAAGACAGACAATAAGGCTCATAGGTTCACTGTTACCACTCTAAAGGGCACTTTAGTGTTCAGAGACTACTGAGGGATATTTTAATGGTGGGTATACATGCATTTGTATAAAACAAAGGGTACAAAACTGGTTAGGAAAAAGTTACTGAGCTTTATTTTGCTACTGCGAGTAGTATGACATCATAATTTATCACATTAAAAAGTTTATTCTATGGGGAAGGAATCATGTTGTTATGATGTCAGTAAGCACAGATAAGCCCATCCACTTGTTCCAGGGTGCAGGGGCATTACAGGGCCCCTGCGTGCCTGCGTTTATATATCAGATATTAGACCCGATAATCGGCAGCTGTGGCTCGCTTATTAAAGGCTCCCTAACCCAGAAGGCATGGGTTTGTTATGCATGTTAAGAGTCATTCTGTTTCTTTTTGAGGGAGAAGATCGTGGATTTTTTTAACTCTAACGTTTCTCTGTTAGGATCACAGGTTATGTGACCTCTTAAAACCGACAGAGGCCACAGTCAAAAGTCTGTGGGGTATTAGGTGCATTTAGTCATGCAAAGAAGCGTGTTTAAACTTTATTCTCAGCAGTTGTTTCTGTTTATAGCTGAATATATTGGTACAGGTGATTCCAATGAGGTGCTCGAGTTGTCAGGAGGTCAAAGCCCAGGGCTCCTGAGCAGCTATTACTGCCCTTTAGCTGAAACGTCGTAATTAACTATTTTAAACAGCACATTTAAACAGCATTCAAATGAATGTTTTTCTTTAGAAATCAACATCCTAGGATCCTGGATCCTAACAAACAGCACATCCTCTACACCATGATTTTTATTTCCTCATGCAAAGGTCACCCATAAGGTGCTTTATTTTCACCACTCCCTGAGTTAATACAGCCCCCAACCCTCTGTCCCCCAGAATACTGGCTATGCAAGATATGATGCATAAGAAGCTTATCTCTGATTGTATTGGTTCAAGTTTTTATCCTGTCGTTGATCAGGATACTTTTTAAAGAAGGATTTGTGTGCACAGAGTTCATATTTTTGTTGCAATCCACCAGGGAAGCATAGTCTGTGATTACTGACCTTTATACCTCTTGCCGTTCATGAGTATTTAGCGAACATGCTTCATTGTATTGGAGATATTGATCAATTATTGAGAAAAACAATAATGCTGTTCTACATTCCTCGGGCCCAGCTAAAAACTTCTCCTTATTAGGAGATGTCAGTGTAACTGAGGAAGAAGAAGAGGCAAAAGACCCCTAACCTTTTAACTGCCCAGGGCAGCAACCTAGGAACCAGAATAGACTGGTTTTAGGACAAAGAACTGGAAAACATATAAATAGGGTCAACACCATTGAACGTGGTTGGAGAATTCTTAGGCAAGGCAATGAGCAGATGCTTCGAGTGAGCAGAAGCTCCTCCAACCCTGGTATACCAGTATGACCAGCAGCAGTTCCTCCAACCCTGGTATACCAGATTGACTGCAGCTTTTTCTCACATCGACTGGTAATAAAATCTCTTAAATTTACTGGATTGGTTTGCCTCATCATAATCAATAAACAAAGATTCATCTGGGATCACAGATGGTTATTTGGTCAGATCCCAACATTAATTAGATTCACTTAATTTTTCTGCCAGTCCCAAACATGAAAAATATGCAGGTTTGTGGCAGGAAGGGCATTTAGCATAAAAGCCATGCCAAGTCAGTAATGCAGATCTTCTGTGGTGAACCCAATAAATGTGAAAGTGAACTCGACATAAAACCAATACTTGGTGTGACAAGTATTTGAAACATTTTGTAACACAAGTCAAGAAAACCCAATAAAGTGTGTCTGTAGTCAACAGTGAAACATAGTGGAGGTTTCTCCTGCATTTCAGGAAGCAGTGAAAAAACATTGAGTTTAAAAAGTGATTAAACTATTGTGTTATTGTCATATGTAATATATTCCATTCCCCTACAGACTGGTATAGGGTGGATCCTGGATGTGAGGTGTTGTCCAGGATAGATGACAGTTTAGCCGTCATCCTCTTTCCTCAACATATTTAAGAGGACTCGGCATCAAGTTCAAGACAGAGATTGCTTTCTATATCAGCTTGTTTAGTTTGTACTTGTCTCTTTCAGAGATGACATCTCTCCAACTCACCAGCACATAAAAATGGCAGATACTACCACTGTGTCATAAAAAGATCTAAGCAGTGGTTGACAAACTCTAAAGGACCTCAAACTCTTTAGAAAATAGAAGTGACTTTTAGACAGATGGTCTGAGTTGCTAGACCAGCTTATCATGAAGGTTAACACTCAGTTCTTTAAACTACTTCAGTACCTCAATGTCTAAAATCTGGATGCTCACCGGTGTGTTGTGATGTAATCCTTTGCTAAAATGTATCATCAGTTCCACAAATGTAGTTGGACATTTGGTCATAATAACGTGCTAGTATGTGGATGCTGTTTTTATACAGCAAGCAGTTCTTGGGTTTGATTTCCAGGTGGAGCATTGAGGGACTTTTCTGTCTGGAGTTTGCATGTTCTCCTTGTGTTTCCCACATTCCACATGAGATAAACTAGAGGTTCTACATTGTATATGACTATGTTTGAGATTTTAAAAAAATGAGTGATGAATTTTGTCTGACTAAAGTGTTTAAAACATGTTTAAATCCTAAAGGTTCTTCTATTCTTCTTTCCAACTTTGATTGGAAATGTTGATGGTGGAAGGAGTAGACAATTGTCACATCTGGGAGCACTTTAGTCCCGATTTACCGGCATCTTTTTTGAAAGATTTAAGAAGCTTTGAAGAGAAATATATGCTGATGGTATTAAAATTGTACAAAGCTGGAAATTTATTATTTAGAAAAGGGAATTCCTAATTTCAGATTTTGGCAGCTAAATGCATTTAAGTATTTTTGTTAATTAATTTATTTTATATTATTTAGTTTTCATTTAATTTCAGTACAGATACATAAAATAAATATCCTAAATTAAAAGATACATAAAAGACACAACAAAACAAAAACATTTGTAAAATCTGACCTCAATGTAATTGTTTCAAATAAATCAGAGGTGAAATGTTTTTTAAACCCAGTATCATGAATCACATTGCATCGTGGGTAGAGATTCTCATTATATGCCTAATAAATAGAATGTAGAAGTAAAAATTCTGGAGTTTGTTATAACACTAGTTATTGCACAGTTATATTATACAATTACAACACTGCTTGAAATGCTTGCAGGTAAACCACATGACTAGTGTTGCTTGCTTTAGACATTTTGCAACTAATCCAGAAGTGATTTATTTATCCTGCCTGTCAAATTAAGTGTTTGCTTTAGGTCTAGGTAAAAATCTGACTTTTTGCTGCGAGAGCCGGAGGTCTTGTTAAGTGTCGTTGCCGGTTGTATAGACCTGAAGTGGCCTATATTAATCATAGGCACACTTCAGACAAGCTTTATGA
Organism: Ammoglanis amapaensis; assembly: GCA_028566735.1. Classification (NCBI taxonomy): domain Eukaryota; kingdom Metazoa; phylum Chordata; class Actinopteri; order Siluriformes; family Trichomycteridae; genus Ammoglanis; species Ammoglanis amapaensis. The sequence continues at coordinate 11,580 of JAOUQU010085454.1, forward strand.
CAGTGTGACAGAGAGACTGATTCGTCCCGGTGCAATCATTGATGTGATTTTACATCCACCTTGACCAAGTGTATGCCGCCAGTGTATGGTCCTCGGGTGGGCTCCGTAATCAGGACGAATAATTACACGCCTCCAACGGCAATCAAACTTGACGGATTAATTTGTCTGATGGCCGCACTGGCTGTGGGTCCCATGTCTGGTCCTGAAAAGGGTGTAGGTGTTTTGGAGAGGCCGGGTGATTAAGACGTACAAGCTGATTATGCAAACACCTAAGTGCTAATTCTTGCCACTGGGGCCCCGAAATTCCTTTATTAATATCACTGTTCGAAGACTGGAGAATGCGCTATGGAGTTTTAAACATCACCTTAAGTGACAACTCAAACCGAAGGGTCAAGGAGTCTTATTCACGGCAATTTTTCTGGTTTTTCTATCTCTATAGCAACAAGGGTCAAGCGTCACGGTGAACCAAAATGTAATGGAGAGGTGAACACTTTAAAGAAACAAATTGCCTCAAAGCAATTCAATCATACCGACTGGACGTTTTTAAAACTGTTCTTGATGGAGTGGAAAAGCGAAGGGCCTTCTTCAAGTCACCAGAATGTGCATTAAGTCTAAAACCGACTAGTTCAAGGATTCTTACTTTCAGAATGAAGTTGCACCTTGTGCCCCATTTTCCATCAAGTAATCAATCTAGTTAGACCCGATTCAAACGTGCATACTGGACAGAGTCTCAGGTTGAATTCTGTGACGATAGCTTCTTACAAAATACAAAATAATTAGGAAAAGTGTCATATCACTTTCAAGAGTATGTCCCACAGCACTTCTAATCATTCTTTTATAACATGTTTTTGATTAAAAAGTGACCACCATATGACCTTTACTGACCTGATAGTTTGTTCCAGGACAGTGGAATGGAGGTGTTGGGGGATACAGACAGAATATGGGTCAGTGAACTTGTCACATTCAGAGGAATAAACATTGGACTGGATTCTTCTCAGAAACGGTCAGTGCACGGAAGAAGTTTGTAGACAAACTTGAAGAATTGGTCAGTAGATTTAAAGTGTTGTTGAAAAATTGCTGTTGTGTATTCAGAAGATCGAGCAGTGGACAGGACATTATTATGTTGGAATTTGTAGACTGTATGTATTGGTGAACAGTGGCCTGGACAAGGTTGAAGGACTGGTGAAAAGAATAAACAGTGAACTGGGGGTGTCAGTGGAAACAGTCAAAAGACTGGTCAGTGGACTGAAAATGTTGTTTGAGATACGAAGAATAATCAGTGGACTGAAGGTGTTGGTGAGCATAATCTGAGGAATGGTCAGTGAACTGAAGATGCTCGTGGAGGTGTCAGTGGAAATAAGTGGTCTTAGAGGTGTTGTTGGACATGGTCGCAGGAAAAGTTACTGGACTGCAGATGTTACTGGACACAAACTGTTGAGTTCGTTGTCTGTTGAAGCTGCTCCAGAAAGAGGGGAAAACATTAAACGTTTCAACATTAATGTGGTTTTTTGAGGTTAAATCTGTTATTTAATAAAGGGGTTCACATACATTTTTTCCTGGCCTGTGGCAGCCTGTGAGCAATCCAGCTTCCCAGTTTAGTACTGACTTAAATTGAGTTTTGATAAATGACACTTTGCTCTAAATAAGGTTACATCAGCCTTACATCAGGCTTTATTAAACCCCAAAACATGAAACTATGAAAATGCTCAAGCTTGCAGTTACAATTTGACAACGCTTCCTTTCTTCATATTTTATCTCGAGCTGTAATATCTTAGCTGCATCTTGTTACCAAAACAATTTCCACACCTATTTAGGTAGACCTGATTTTCTGTATTCTGGTATTGATGGTAGGATCCACTGGTAAACATTAGCTGCAGCAGGCTTTACCCTGTCACTCACTGTTTTCTAAAGTAAGATAGATGAGGATGGATGCAGGGTGACTACTACTGACCCTAGATCTGTTTGAATAACCCAGATATGTTTTTTTTTGTTGTTGAAAATTTTAAATGCACCAAACAATATGACCGTCCTCCTGATATGCTGTTGGTTTCCCATTGAATATACATTTCTTTAGCAATCTGAACTAGAGTAGCTCATATGTTGGGCCAGCCTTTGCTTCTTAAATGCATTGGTGAGTTTTGGCTTGTTACCGGTTTACTACTGTTCCTTTCTTAGACCACTTTTGATAGAAACCGACCATTTCAGCCCAGGAACTGCAGTTTTAGAGATGCTCAGTTATCTATCCATCACAATTTTGCCCTTGTCAAATATGTTTAAATCCTTCCGCCTGCTTTCTTCTTGCCTAATATATCCCACCCACCCAACTGCCTGCATGGCTCAGCCATTAGACCTGCATCGATGCCTTGCAACGAACATTTATCACACTATATTTGTTAAAATTATGTCTTTATAAAACTCACTTTTTACACAGGGGCGTAATTTGTAAACATTTATTTTAGTTTATATTATTGGCTTAATATTTTAAATATACCAATTGAATAGAGGTGTCTTTATACTTTTGTTTTTATGTTGTTTAACATTAAAATCAATGCCTTGTTAATAATGATAAGCAAATACTGTCAGAAAATCAACTATGGCTAATATAAATTATTATTTTAGTAAATATAATGTAACATTTTTTATTAGTTAACTTAATAACCCAGGTCAGACTAAATATCATATTCTTCTTGAATTGGGTTGCCAGTCCATTACAATGTAAAGCTACCAGCCCATCAAACACACATTTACGTTTAGTATCTACAGGATTCTAACCCACATAAATACAGGGAGAACATGCAATGTGGAAAGGACCTGAACTGCTCCTCCCGAGATTGAACTTAGGTCCTACTGGCCGTGAAGTGCCCCCAAAACTAAGTGTTTGTAAAAAAGAGTATTGTTTAAGGGCTCAACAGTAGCAACCTTCAAAAACTTTGTTTAACCAAACCAGTACAAGCAGGTTAAACTTAATGTAAACATTTAAACAAATTGTAATTTAATTATTAGTTTGTTTACAACTGATAATATTTTTTTCCCTTGAGAAATGTTAAATGCTGGGACATTTGAAAATGTGTCGATGCAGAGAGGACACTACGTTTTCAGATCTGTAGTATTTTTAGAATATGTGTCTTAAATGTCATGCACTATACACTATGCAGTTTGTGCGTGTAAAAAAGCATTGAAAAATATTACTAAAACTATTTTTTTTAGTCTAGTCAAGGGCCAGAGCGAATTATCATCCGAGTTATTGATTTGACACAAATTTTCAACAGATTACCCTTCTCAGAAAATTATTCCTATTTATCTGTGCTTATGCATGCACCTATTTGTGTGCCATAAATTGTCCATGTAATTGTATGGAACGATACTATTTGTGAACATAAATTCTGATCAGGTAAGATAAAAAATGTATATAATATCTGCTTTATTTGTTGTTGCATTAAACAAAACAGACTTTATCTTAAATAAAAAAGGTTTTGGTACTGGACTGGGCAACTTTAAATAAATGCCAGCAGCCCCAGTATGTCTTATCAGGGTCTTTTTGAATTCCCATGACATGAATAATTGATTCTCAATTCCAGATTGACTAAAGAATGATCATTCATTGAAACACTGAGCGCATCTATCAAATAGTGAAATCTGGTGAGCATTTTGTCAGTGCTTGTCCAATTTCATGTCATTTTTATTCATTTCAATGGCATCAGATTGTTTTTTGTGTGTCTTAATAAACATAATAAAGAAAAATAATGCCATTGTTTAGCAAGCTTAATTATTTTGTTCAAAGATACTGTTAAGCTTACGTCTGATTATGGGTTTTCAGGTTGGATTTTTTGAATGTCATAACAATTTTTACTACTCACGATGACCTGAGTGAGTCTAGACATGTATTGATGCAATATATCAAATTATTTAGTATTTTCAAACAAGTGTATAAGCATGTCAATTTAATCCATTCGAACCCGAATCAATATAAAATAATCTGTATGGGGGATAATAGAAGACGCTGAAGCAGGAACGTTTTTGGAAGCGACACTATTAGGTTGTGCTCATGGGACAGCGATTGTGGTGGGGATGACAATACTGTGGTGATAATGAGGCTAAGCCAGAGATGGCTGTGTCACATCAGGCCACCCATGTGTCAGTGTGTGTCAGAGAGCACACTAATACTAACTCATACAGGGAGAAAAAGAAAGAATATTCCCAGTATAGACACAGGCAAGCCAGAGACAAGAAATTAGAATAAGAATGTAATTATTAAAGAAAAAAATAAAGCTCAGGTGTGTGTATGATAGAGAAATAGACATGATGCAGTCAGGTACGCTGATTCCTTGCTGCCCATGGTTCATCTGCAGTGTCAGACCCACAGAAACTAGTGCTTAGCCATAGTGAGGCAACACTTACCTCAAATGAAGTGAGCCCTATCAGGACACAACGGATTACCTCATGTATCACACCATCAGAATTATTAATACACAATTATTGAGTCACAACAAAGTGTAATCGTTCATATTTTGGTTTCGGTTTTACAGAATCGATTGAAATTATTCTTATATCTTATATATATATATATATATATTAGTGGTGGGACTCGATTAAAAATTTTAATCGAGTTAATTACAGGGTCTGTAATTA
>JAOUQU010085562.1:0-16201 GCA_028566735.1 Ammoglanis amapaensis
GGGTCCTTGAGCAAGACCCTTAACCCTGTCTGCTCCAGGGGCGCCGTATGTTGGCTGACCCTGCGCTCTGACCCCAAACTTCCAGACAAGTTGGGATATGTGAAGATAAACATTTTATTGTACTGTACATCTGTATATGTGTAATGACAAAATTTGAATAATTATTATTATTCCCGGTAACAAATTACTGGTAATATATCACTGCTATAATGACATTTAACACTTGTCATGATTTAATGCTTGTTGTTACATGATTTCTTTTGTGTTATTTTCTTTTTCAGCTTTCCGTCCTCATTTTCCTCCAATAACAACCAGTCTACAGCTTCAACTAGTGTGTCTGTGCCCACTCTGCCAGTTTCATCAGTTCTTTCTGTAAATGCCAGGCACTCTGGATTTAGTGAGCTGCTGACCTCTGGCTCAAGTCGGAAGGCACGGGTTCTGTACGATTACGACGCTGCAGGCAGCAATGAGCTCTCCTTACTAGCTGATGAAGTGAGTGTTAATTTCTCCAATTTAGTTTTTGTTTGCCATTTCATTTAATATAATCCAACAATGTAAATATAATTATTATGTATCAACATGTATCAACTTTCTGCTGATGCCAGCTATTATTGGATAGTAGTAATATACACTGTGAAACACATTGTAAATTAATCTTTGATATTTCATCATTGTTGCAATTGTAAGTCTTTCAGCTCCAAAACCTATATGTGCATATCTAACTATATATTTTTATTAATATCATGGATCTTTCAAATAATAAAGATAATGAAGGATTGAGAAACCAACTATTTTGTTCCGATAAGGACATTCCCAGAGGTGGCTCAAGTGAGTCACCGGGGCCTTTTGCCAAGGACTGTTATGTCTTTGGTGATAAATTAAACTCTTGCGAAAACTAAAGATAGACAGTGATCTCAAGCTGACTTCTGCTTCTCCGAACCCAATAGAAAACCCTGGGTGGGGTTTAAAATAAATCGGACATTTAATTAAACTTAAGATGGAGTCATTTGCTAACGAATGGATGGAGATTCCACATGAGGACTGTCACAGGCTTGTTGAAGCAAAATCAATTGTTTATCAACTACTGGGTGTGGGATTGAATGATAATGAGCTTAGACATTTTCTGAAGATAATTAAATGTCATATTAAAATTGAGATGTACCCACTTCTCAGTTCATTTATTTAGTAATATTTGTTCTCGGTTGAGACTTCTTCTGGTGTTCTGTTAATTCAATTTCAACTCATCACCATAAAAGCAGAATTTCCAATTCATCAACTGTTAGCGGAGATGTTTAAAAATAGCCATAGTCAATAGTTTTTATCGAATTGTATGATGAAATTGAAAAACATTGCGTTAACCACTTACTTAGCATACGAACACAGTGTGACCAAAATATTTTGGACTTCATAATGTTCCTGTTTGTTTGAAATTTCATTACAAAACCATGGGTACCTCAATGTGTGCACACTTTTCTAGTCTTTCTTTATGCTAGAAAGGGAATGAATATAAAAAAAGAATGTTTAATATGTGTTTTACAGAGATTTTAACAATGATTACACACCTAAACTTAGCAATAAGATAGTGTGTACAGTTGTGTACAGTTGTTTTCAAATTAAAAAGAACAATATGATTTAAAAAGTGAATAAAATTAAAAATTATTATAATATTATTATAATATATATGGTTTTTTACAGTCTTATTAATAGTCAAAGTCAGTTAATTAAAAGTCAGTCAATCTAGACATCTAATATTAACAATAATAATAACTTTAGACCAAATAAGAGCAGAAGACCATAAAAAACATAAAATAGCACTGTCTGCATCTCTTTTCTTTCAAAAAGTAATTTAATTTTTGAAAGAAAAGAGACACTGCTATTTTATGTTTTTTATGGTCTTCAGCTCTTATTTGGTCTAAAGTTATTATTATTGTTATTATTAGATGTCTAGATTGACTGACTTTTTGCCATGTTAGTTTTTCTTCAGACCATTTTACACTTCTTTAGTGTATGTTTTTTTTCTACAATCAGCATTTTAATCAAAGTGTGCACTTATCCTGATATTTTGAACAAGCCTATAAGTACTTAATTACTTACATTTTTTGTTGAACTTTAGTTTTCATTACTACATTTTAGAAAATATTTGCTATGTAGAAATATCATTTCATGATTAAAAACAGTGATTTACCAGGTTCATGATGGATTGCTATTTTTTAAAATAACATTCCACATTCATTTTGGCCATGTTCTGTATAGTTGTAGTTACTGCACCGCTAAACAAAAAAAAAATTTTTTGTCCATGGGCTAGAAACTCCCAAGATTTTAACTCCATAAAGAAGTTTAGTTCTCAAAACGAAAAACACGTGTGGAATGCTTATAGTTGTGTTTTGGTATATCATATAAACATCTGTTTTTTGGCAGATGTTCATGTGTTATACAGAATACTTTGAATACTTTATGTCAAGATTAGTGCTATTCTCAAAACTTTTCTCTTACCTTATAAATTTAAATCTGCTATTTGTAAATATGAGGGTTTTTTAATGATCTTTGCAAATAATCTTTTTTTTACAGGTGATTACTGTTAGCAGCGTTCTGGGCATGGATTCTGATTGGCTCATGGGAGAGCGTGGAAACCAGAAGGGCAAAGTGCCAATAACCTATTTGGAGCTCTTGAATTAAAGCATCATGAAAATTGCACAGCAAAGATAATATTGTAAGATACATATTTAATGTGTATATGCAGCTTTGCATGTAAACAGTAATATAGCTTCTGCAAAACGAATAGTGTTATCCAAGAAAATTCTGTTTACAATCTATTTAACCCAGGAGTGCTTTAATATGATGGAAATACTGCCAGTATGGTGGTTGCTAACAAGTGACAAACCTTTGAAATGGAGATTGCTTTTGTTCTGACAATTTTGCCAAAACCTTTAACACTTGAATTTTTTAAAGTTTGTCATTTTCTAAAAAGCCCAAATTTAACTTGCACATACAACATTCAAAATATTTTGGGTTCAGAATTTGTATTAAGTATTTGGTGTATGTCCCCCTTTGTTGTAATGACTGCATGTACTTGAGCTGGCTATGCAAAATCTGATGATCCATCTGTTGTCAGCATTATTTCTCAAAATTTTTAAGAAATGTCTTCTATTTATTATATTTTTCATTTCGATCTAGTCATATCCAATTACCCCTGAAATGCTGCAGACCTTGTATGTACAATAACATGGTCCTTCTGATAGGTGTGCAGTTGCTGATCTTTTTTTTCACCTGCACAAAGTGAATATTGAGATATTCTGTCTTCTTTACTGTCATCATGTCTTAGACTTTGACTTGTCTGTACATAGTTTTTTTCCCAGTAGTCGTTTTTTTTTTTTTCCAATTCGAGATAAAATATAACTTAAACTATTTTTTAAAATGTCCTGAACTTTCCATTGCATTTATACATTTCATATTCACTCATCCTTTGGAGTGCAAGTTTTTTATGGTAGTTTGTGTGCTAAACTAGACATTTTTGTGCTAAATTCGAAACTTACGAAACTCTTATTTCCAAATGGCACCTTGCCCATCAAGCTATTCTTTTACCAGTCAGTCCAACAGTGCAACACACATGTAATTGCAGCAGCAATATGCTAGCTCTCACTTTTCTTATATATGCCTCTTTGTGTTTACAGAGCCCCCTACCAGAGTAATGGGCTCCTGATTTATAAACTTAGCCAAGGATTTCTCAGGGCTGTGTTATTAGTAATATGAAAACCCCTTTTGTGGTGCCCCTTTAAACTGAAATTTATGTTTAATGGCTGATTAGAGATGGATTTATTTGTTGGCTTAAGTCACAAATGGGTGTGTTTACAATTTCGATTGTTCGATTGTAAAATTATAATAAGACATGTTGTTTGCCCAGTCATGGATGAAACACATTAATTAGAAGTCAAATAATCTTTTGTTGAAAAGCCCAATGTGAGTAGAATAAAGTGGTAAAAACCTTGTCATGAGCTATTTATAATACCTAGAAATCAGGTTTAGCTTTTTGACATTACAGTTCTGTCTGTTTATTGTTTTTAAGAAAAACTTGTTTTGCCGGAGAAGTTTCGTGAATTTCCCCCCTTTGTTTAAAAGTAGCTCTTGTTAACATGGCAATACATTTTTAATATGAAGAATGAATTATACGAGAGTAATATTGTTCTTACATTTACAGTATTACTTAACACTAAAATGCATTTCTGTGTGTTTGGAGCACAATAGTGAGAAACGAGTATTTAGCTACACACTGTTAAAATCCTAATAAACATTCAAATAAAACAGTTACATCCACAGCTCACATTGTACTTACTCCTTGGACCAGATAAATCATTTCACAAGGTTAAAAGTCATGGATTATTAAGTATTTGGATTGTGGTAGGAAACTGGAGGCTCTGGAGGAAAATTATGACATTTTCAAAATGAATGGTTATTAGTTAAAACATACATGAAAACAATGCAATCATTTGCCAAAACTTTTAAATATGTATTCCATGAAATATATTACAAAGATTGTAATAATTTAGAAGTGTTTATTTAAAATTTGATGGGATATTTATACACGACTCATCATTTTAACAGTGTATTTGTAGATAAACTTTTAGATTTATAATATTCAGTTACATTTCAGCTACAGAACTTGAATTCTTGTTGCTTCTGTAATCATATTTAACTAGCTGCCTTAAGTGTGCATGATTTGTAAATCTTTTTGTCATACGGGATTCCACCATTTTGTAATGTAAAATAAATGTTTTTAATACGTTGTTTCCACTTTTCCGATTTTGATATGTCTAAGAACCTTTTACTGTGGCAATGTATCAATTTTGGATTATACGCTCATGAAACACAACAGATTACCAGCCCTAACTAAAGACAGCTCAAGGCCAGTCTAAACTTTAGCTCTAATCCTAACCCCAGCCATATTCCAAGCTCTAAACCTAGCTGTAACCATAGCTCCAACAACTCTAGCACTTACATATGCTCTAATTTGAATTTTTATTTTAACCTATTTCTAAATCTTAAAGCTTTAACTCTAGACCAGTAGCACTTATTATTATTATTCAAGATCAAACCATTACAGCCCAAGTGCTAACATTATCCAGTCATTTTAATCCTTGTTTTTATCCAGTCATTTTAATCCTTTAACACTTGTTTAAACCTTAACCCTAGACCTAACCCTACATTAAACACATTCACACTATATTTTACCTAAGCACTAATTTTAGCCCTGGTTCAAACTCTAGACCCAGTATTAAACCTAGCTTAAACCCTTAACATCTCTTAACCCAAGCTCAAACCTAAACTTTTCACCTTTTCACCTAGTCAACCTTTCAACTAGTTTAAACTCTAGACCTAACCCCAATCCTAGCTCAAACCATAAAGCTCCAACTTTAGATGAACTAACTTTAGTCCCAAGTAGTTGAGTGTGCTGTTCACTTCCTGTGCTGTGGTTCTGCAAGCCACCCGTTTCTGGTGTCCGTTACTCACTCTCACATGCTAAAGGGGGCACATTCAGTTCCTTTCTGAAACTATAAAAGTGAGCCTGGTCAGTTTCCACTCATATCTTCATCAGCCTGAGCCTTTTACACAGAAGTTGATTCAAATGGATGATAACTGTCTTCTTGCTTTCGCTTCTAAAAAGTTTAGTTTTTCATTCACTATTAACATTTCCTTATTTGCCTTTACGGTCTTTTGTAGCAGCTTTCCAGTTCAGGTTTGACCAAATTACATTCATTCCTTAATTGAGCTGGCATCTTTTGAAACCAATCTCATATGGTTACATTAATACCAAAGCCAAAATTAATCTGGGTTATAAAGTGTAGCAGTTTTTGCTTCAGCTCTCCTGCTTTTTTGTGCTGTGCTCAAACCACCACGACCCAGAGTATCACCACAGTGGTATTATGGTTACACTCTGGTTTAGCGTTCATGCACAGCTTTCAGAGTGCTTCAAAAATAATACTGCTTTGTACCTCATAGCAGTAGTGTTGGTCCTTTTGCCTACTTTTTTCAATCACTGCAACACAGAATCACATGATGTAATGGAAAAACAATAGGTTACAATGTATCTGTTATGACCTTTTTGTGGCTTTTAAATGATCTTTGTCGGACCCCCCGTTATTTAGTTATAAACAATTTCTTGGATTGCAGTTTTTTGGTGGATTAAATATATGAACTATACTTTGATTACAAGGACGTATACATTGTGTTTGATTTGAAATTTGATTAAATTTAGGACAAAAAAAGTTCAAAGTGTTTTATTCACTTGGTCTTGGCAGTGTACCAGGTCTTATTTGTAGTTTACATCAGTGAAACACTGTGTCATCTTAAATAAAATGGAAAAGCATTTTATAATACATTATATAATAGACTTCATGGGTTTCCATGATATTTTCTACATAAAATAAAACATTAGCTTGTACTGGGCAGTAGCTATCAGTTTATGCAAAGCAGAAAATTTCAGCAGCACAGTTTCTAGGTACACAATACATAATAAAAGTTTGACATACCATTGTTCAGGTAATCTTTACACAAAAACTATATGGACATATGAAAATCCAACCATAAACCTGAAGGCCATGTAATTTTACATATTTGGCATTATTATAGTTTAAAACTAGATTGTGAGTAAAGCTTCCTGCTATATTTATGAATTTGCAGTATTTTAATTAAAATCCCTACTTAATTTGGAGCTGCTAAAAACACACACACACCAGTTTGAAGAGATGGCGTGCTCAGTATGGCAAAGGTCAAATCATTGACATGCACAAAGCAGAAGAAAACATTTACGGAGTTTGCAGAAACTGGGTTAAGAACTGTTTAACACATTATAAAAACTGGAAGGATAGTGGATAGACCCATCATCTTCCAGTCCTGAATGATTGTGATCATTTGAACGCTAGTGAAAAAACAACAGTAGAATTAAGAGCATCATGCACATGATGTGAAGGGAACTCAAGGTATTGCGACTGAACAGCTGTGTAGCTTTAAAACTACTAACCTGTGAGGTTTACCAGAAAATATGCTTCAGTTTGCTAAGGAGCATAAAGATTGGACTCTTGAACAATGGAAGGTCATATGGTCTGATGAAGAGAAACAGTTGAAGTGATGCACCCATCATGCCTAGTGCCCATTGTACAAGCCTGTGGGGGCAATGCTATCATCTGAAGTGTGCGCAAAGACTCATTGAGAATGTGCTGGCAACTTCTTTTGGCCAGACAGTGTCCTGATCGTTTTGGCCACAAAATGTATATGCAGATGAAATAAATAATAACACACAACAGCAGATTTAAATTCATTTTCCCTCACTGTACTGAGACATACCACAAGCAAAATGGTAGGTCTACCACTTTAAAACTTAACTAAATGTTAAATAATTGTAACTAAAAAGTGTAGTTTACAATGTTTACAAAGTTTTTGAAAGCATATACTGATAAACTATTTGAAAAAAATAAAAAGAATAACGTGTTATAGAGCATAAATATGTCATCTTTTTGCATTTAGCATTTTGTATTAACATAACTTCTTTATAGTTGTTATACATGATTTTATTCTAACTTTAACGGACAATGTCTATTGAGTTTTTACACACACAAAAAAATGGTTCACAGTTCATATCAGTTCATAACTGGCAATCATGTGCCTTCATATCCTGTGTAGTAAACAAGGAACTTTACAAGGAAATTACAAATAGTGACTTGTCTTCATATCAAAAATAACTTCACTATTTAATTTAGTAAGTATATTTATTGTATCCTTTTTCTAATGTTTTTTTTTTAATATGTGGTTTGCCTCCAGCACTTCTTCTTGATTACATGTGGCAGTTGTCTTGGTCCGAATGTAAGAAAATAAATGACAGAGATACCCACCAGTGATACACTAACAGATAAAAACAGCAGAATATACCAGAAAATGGATTCTTTTGTACTTCTGCCACCACAAATTGTTATGTCAAAAAGTCCAGCTAGTAGTCTCCGTTTGTGTCTGTCAATGCATGTAATCTCTGAAATGTCAGCCACATGAAGCATCTTAGATTCCTTAAACGATCTGTACCAGTCTAACTGGCAGCAGTTGAAAGAATTTCCATTCAAATAAACAATCTTCACTTTCTTGACAAGCATATTTGCATGTTTAGGTTTGACAGTTGACAACATGTTGCTGCTCAAGTCCAATAATTTTAAATTCAGTTTATCTAAAGAATTTGGAAACTCTGATATTGAGTTTCTGGAAATATTTAAAAATGTTAAATGTTTATAGGAGGAAAAGTCAAAACTTTTTAAGCCTGTGTTGCTCAGACTCAAGTGCTGCAAAGTTCCACTAAGACCCAGCAAACAGTCTTCTGTAATGACTAGGTCTTGGTTGTTCGATAAATCAAGATGTGTTAGTGGTGTTCCGTTAAAAACCAGAGGAGGAAGACTACTTAAGCCGCATCCAGCAATGTAGAGTTGTTTTAAATTGGAAATATTTGTCCAAACAGCACAGGCTGTAGAGTTGGAACTGTTAAGCTCTCTTGGATGGCACAAACCCACTGCGTTGTAACTAAGATCTACCACACTGAGACTGGGAAGTGTACTGAACACTGTAGGAGGAAGTTTGTGTATGAAGTTTAAACTCAGATTCAGATAAGTAAGGTTATTTAGCTCATTGACTGAGCTTGGTTGTGCTTGTACTTCTGCAAGTCTATTATTGCTCACATCCAGCTCATATAGAGTGGCAGGCAAATCTTCTGTTAAACTTAGCGATTCCAAGCAGTTGCTTTTTATCTTCAGCCAGAAGAGATGAGGCATTTTCTGAAGAAATCTCTGTGGGAAGTATTTTACTTGATTAACACTGAGGTCCAGCATTTCTACAGAAGAAATATCACCGTGTAGGTCATCATTCCAAAGTTCTGCTGTAATATTGGTCATGTTTTCACCCAAATTGTAGAACTCAACACTAGTTATCCAGTTCACAGAAATGTTTTGAGAAAGATGACCATAAAATCTTATATGGTTATTGGCTAATAAGAGTGTTTTAATATGACTGTTTATTGGGAGGAAAGGGAAAAAAAGAAGCAGATTATTAGATAGATCCAGTGTTTCCAGCTCAAAGGATTCTGTAAGGTTCTGATTGCTTATGAACCATTCAATTTGGTTGTGACTGGCATTCAGCACCAATAATTGAGTCAGTTCAAATTGTATGAGGCAGGACAAGGAGTTAAATGCCAAGTTCAGCCACCTAAGCTTTGTTAGGTGATCAAATGCACCATCAATCTCAAACAAAACATTCCTTTCCAAATTCAGTTCCTTGAGCTGATATAGGTCTCTAAATGTTGACTCGTCTAGCCTTAAGAGAACGTTCTTAGACAAATTCAAGGTTTCAAGAGATGTGATGTTTTGTATAACTTTAGCAGCCATGTCCTCTGTGAGCCCATTATCAGAAAGATCAAGAGTTCTTAGCATAGTTAAAGATTTCAGAGACTGAGCCAACTGTTTGTATCCATGTCGAAGCTCGTTGCTGGCTAAATTAAGGCTCTCTAGCAAAGGTGAACTCGAGAAAGCATGTTCCTCTACCGTCATTAGGTGACAGTTTGCACAGCTCAAGAGCTGAATAAATGGATAACGTGAGAAAAAGCCATTTTGTAAATTTATGAGAGGGTTGTAATCCAAAAAGAGTTCTTCTATCTGTTGTGGCATATCAGTGGGAATAGAAGAGAGTTGCTTGCTGCTACACATAGCCCTCCATTGATTCTGTGGTGAGAACAGAGAAAGTTTTAGGCAAAAAGCTATCTCAAAATAAACACACAAAAATATTTGTAATTTAATACACTGATCAATCAAAAACAGTAATGCAGTGCTCAAAATCAAACCTGGGTCTTTCTTGTTGTGAGGTGACAGTTCTAATCACTAAGCTATCATGCCACCGGGTTTCACTATGTTTATGAGTTCTTAAATGTACACTAATTTTATACATAAAACAATAAAGTGTTCAAAAACCAAAGGATAACAAAAGAATAAAAAGACTTCCTGGCTGCAAAGCAAAAATGAATTGTATTATTTCACTTTTCATTTCTTAACTGGGTTAAAAATAAACCCAGCTGTTGGTGTAAACATATCTCGTTAAATATCTTGATCAAATAAAGCTCATGCTCATCTATCTCAAATCTCACTTTATTAATTTGCTATTATTTGCTATGATAATAACCTATGATATTATATTATTACAACTGACAACTGAAATCCACAAATGCTAAATTGCCATCTGTTTCTGCCGATGGTGTAAGTAACCCAAGTTATTATTTTATAAATTACACTTTTTAAATTAACATTTTTTTATTGAATTACTTACCACTTTGCAGATGGAGTGAGGTTGGCTGAACGCTGTCAGCGCCGACGCCAAAAAGACGTAAAGAAGAACATTGTGGATCTGCATCTTACCATGCTTACTATAATTAAAAGACAAGAAAATGCTGTTCAAATTTTGAAATTACTGTAACTGCAGTTTTGAATGGTTTAATTATTGGTTCAAGCTTACTTCAAATCTCGGGTAACGTGGGCACCATTTGCAATTACAATTCAATTAATTTAGAAATAGGAAAGCATCTTAGAATACCCAGGAACAATAATTGTTTTTGAACATTGTTAAACAAAACTTTTTAGATTGTTGCTACATTGATTCATATCACATTAATGTAGATCACATGTTTTTTACCCGATTTCCAGATGTTAATCACATCAGATTAGGATGTATTAAAACTAGTGGTAGAAGTATCGATCCAAATATCAATATTAATAATACCAATGTTGGTATTGCTATTAATTGATCCAAGTATAATAAGACTGATACTTTATTTTCCATTTTCTAACAATTATGAAGGTAATACTACTACGAGATTCTACATGGAAGATATCATTGAAAATTTGATTGGACTTTTGTATAGTTACAATAAATATTACATTTTATCGAAATGTATTAATTTGTTGTTTATACAGGTGAATACTGGCACATTTGTTTAAAATATTCATCAAAATATGCCCCCCCCCTCACTCCAATTAGATGAACTTGATTAACAGAGCATCACAGAAATTAAAGTAATTCTTAATTACCATAAAGGAATTAGTATCGGCAATACTGGCCCTGTATTTACATGGTAGCGGGTCAAATTCAGTACCGCACAGGCATAGCACCAGCTAAAACTAGTTTGACAACATGAATGCGCATCTAAAACATCTTAAGTAAGCCGCTACAATGCGTCCTAAGCCACACTACATAATATAGGATATTTATTTAAGACCTTCAAATCTGTGGAATTAAATAGAACAATAGTGCGCATATGAGATTTGAGGGAGAGGATCGAGTTCACGTAGTAGTAACGAATCAGTTAACTTTGAGAACTACTTTCTCTGGCTTTGGCAAAACTTTAAAATGTATTATCACATGTTCAATATTATTCTTTATTTAAATGATGGATCATTTCATTGTACACGTTTAAGTTCATAGGTACACTATCGTCAATGGAAGTGACTCGCTGAGGTTGATGAAGTGCGCGCGCGTGTGAGCTGCTTCTTACCGCGGCGAGATGCTTCACGTGCTCCTTCCTCACTGCACACCATCACTCCTTCGTGCAGGTCTGCAAAACACTCGATCCACTGCTTCACCTCGGCCTGTTAAAAATGCTTCACATGTCAAATGCTGCTGCTTCGGCTTCGGCCTTAAGTATTTGCGGAAGCAAGAAAGCAACGGAAGCAACAGTCACATGTAACGCTGTCAAGATCGTGCAGAGATCCGCGTGCATGAATTTCATTTACAGACAACTTAATCCCCTGTGCAGAGGCTATTTACTGCATCAATGTATTTGTACACACACATAAGTACATACATACATACATGTGTACATACATACATAATACACAAAATGACTTATCTTTGCCTCCATCTGGTTTCATAGGAATACATTCATAAGCTCATGGAGAACATGATATATACTATTATATACTTTTATTTTACAATAATACAATATCAACTGATTGTAAACTTTTATTTTTCTAATGACATGTATTTGTTGACTGTTCTTTACTTTAACCCTATTCTGTGAGGACCACAGTAGCCTGTTGAAGGAAACGCCCATGTCAGCCACTACAGGTTTCACTTGTCAGAGATACTACTGAAGAGGAAACCACTGAAAGCTCACACCCTTCCTGCCAAAAGCTGCAAAACCATCACGTTACGCTTCAAAATAAAACAGTTTCCTTCTAAAGGCTTGCATCAATATTCACACTTTACATGTCGGCCTCGACAGCACGCACTAACAACACTAGCTTTTTTAAAATGAAGAATGCATGTATTTGCTATTACACATATACATACGTACAGTACAATGACAGTCCTTCCAAATTCCATGGAAGTTTGGGTGCAGGGTCAGCCATTGTACAGTGGCCATCGTAAAACCAGGGTCAAAGGTTTAAATTTAAATACCAAACAGGGGCTGTGTAGCAGAGCCTGGATTTGAACCGCCAATCTTCTGGTTGATATACAGCTCTGCCCACATTCTAACCAAAGTGTATTATATATATATATATATTAATTTTTTTTATTGAGGAAAAACAGAGTATTTACATAAACACGCTTTCCTTATTTTCCCTTTTTCTTTTTTATATAACAAATAAATGAATAATAAATAAAATAATAACAAATAATAAATAAATAAATAAAAATAAATAATAAAAAATAATTTGTATGTATTATATTTTGTGAGTGAGTGATCTGTTTTAGACTATATAATAATACTGTTTTTGACAAAAAAGAATCCAGATTAAATGATTAATTTTTGTGCAAATTCCTCACAGTGAGTAACCAGAGCCTACGATCACCAGAATTATATGACTAAGCATTTTTGTGAAAGGAAAACCAGTTTATCAAACTAAAGTGCAGTGGGCACAAGGAAAGATACAGCAATTGAAAACCTTAAGTTGCTTTGTGGAACTCATTCTACCAGTGCAATTATGCTGCCATGATCAATTCAGTTTATGGAAATTGTTTTGTCTTGTAAACTGTCGAGAATTAAGGGACTCTAGGTTTTTGGGGAGATGACTTTGGGTTTTGTAATTTAGTGGAGAAGGATCAAAAAACAATTGGATACACAAAATCAGGTATAGAAAATGCATAAACAAAATAAATAAACTGTAAAAAAAGCAAATTGTTGCCATATGTAATGCAATGTTCTTACATTATAATTTTATAATGTGACTTCATTGGGGGTATAAAAATCAGTTTATTCGATGTGTTGGGGAGCACAGTACAGTGACAACAAAATACCAGCTTAGTGAAATCATGCTGTCCCTTCAAGTGAAAGGCAATATTAAAAAAGGCAATATTCATTTGTTTATGGATGACATGAAAAATGGCGATAATATCTTAAATGCAACACCCTAGTACTTGAATTTTTCAAAATAATGTTAATGTTAAACATTTTCACTCCTTTATGTTAAGTTGCCATATTTTAATGAGGAACCATTTTGAAGTCAATCACGTGCGTCGAGCAGTTTTAAGAACACACGCCCAAATATTTTTAAATCCAAATGATTCGTGATATTAAATAATGATACATTAATGATAAATGGTTAACATTTAGTACTCCATAGGAAGTGGTTATGGTACATTTGAGGTTAGGATATAAGCATATACAAGGTAAATATTTATTTCAAGAAGCTAATAAGAAGCATGACTATCCATTACATTCAAAATAATAGTAAATGCATCATTTGTATATTTAACTATATTGTCTCTATTGCTGTTTGATAGTAGTTAGTAGTCTTATGCTGCTCAACTGTCAATAGTTATCCGCTAATGACGATTGCTAATTCGATGGTCCTTTTGTTTTTAACATGAATATCCATTTTTGATCTTGCTGAAGGGCCTTACATGTGCAGCCTAGAAGTGGTGAGGCTTGAACAGGTGTCTTTCATATTTCAAGTACAAAACATGCATGTGAACTGATATGTAAAACATATCCTATTATCACAACAACAAAAACTCTGGTCTAGTTGGACAGAGGTCCATCTACAACACCTACCTTAGAAGACTAGAAGACAATTAGGCTTCAAACAATGCAAGTGGGTATTCTAGCAGATACAAATTGAAATGTTTAATATCTTTATACTGAATTAAATTTAAATAGTCACACAATAACTAAGTCGGTAGCACGGTCACGTCACAGCAAGGCCCAGAGTTTGATCATTACATGTAAATAAAAAACATTGTTATATTGTTGTACAGATGAAAATGCCTCTAGACAGAATTTGTCTTTCAACAAACACTCAAGTAAATCAGAAAAATTCTGTAGACCAGGGGTCACCAACCTTTTTGAAACTTAGAGCAAATTTTGGGTACCAACTAATGCGAAGGGCTACCAGTTTGATACACACTTGTGAAATCACAAATGTATAACCTTTAATCACATGTTACTATTAATAATTTATTATTAAATTTTCCATTGAACATGGAAAGATGTTTCACAATAACCTACCACTAAATGTAATGGAACTTGGCAGGTTTTGGCCTAGAAATTGAATGAACTACCTAAATAGAATACCAAAGACCAAAGAATATAAAAGACTATGCAGCTTTTAATCTATTAGATTACTTTTGAAAGACTCCAAAATAATGATTTACTGACTAGATAGACTAACAGACTAAAAGCTGCATATTTTTTGGACTGTGGGAAAGTGGCAGTGTAACAGTCTAAGTAACAGTGATACATGGGAACCCCAGACAATACAAACTTATTACATTAATAAGTTTCAATATAAACATATCAAATTTGAGGTGATGACAACACTACCCTCTTTTACAGTTAGTATAAATAAATAAAAAAAAAAAACAAAGTAACAAACTGGCACCATATCGTTTATTTACCGGTCAAGTGACCTTGGTGATAGCAAGGATAAAACATAATAAATAAATATCATATACTAATACGTCACAATTTTGAAGTACAGTAACATTGTTACAATATGTTTCTTTTGGACTTTATGCACAAACACCAATGGCAACACACAGCTTTGACTCCACTGCATGCAAAGCACTAACTTCTAATGAAGCAGTTCTGCTTTCATGTTTAAAAGTCAAGCTGTGAAGAGGTAATAAGAAATGTTTTTGGCGTGTTTTTGCCTACATGTCTGTCGGATTTGTGCTGCTGATTAAAAATTCTTAAAACCATTACTTCACTCCATTTCTGTTGTACCTGCACCATCCACCACCACACACAGCTACTCACCATTATATTCTACTATAGATCAATACTGTGTGTGTGGATTATGGTTATAGTTACAGTTAAAACTTACCACTTTCCAAGTAAAACCATTGGTTTAATTAATAATAATGATCCTTAAGCAGTTTTGTCATATAAATTAGATTAAAACCAGCTTGAAAAACTGTCCTCCAATATCCAAAGTGATGATTGCATGCTTGTTAGAGCCTCATCCATGATCCATATTTGTAAACTGCTATGCTTTCCATCCATTATCCCCATATGACCTGACCCTTACTCATGCTGTAGCATAGCAAGTCATTGTTATGCCTGGTGGATGTCTCCTTGGCACTTGGTTACATCAGCATGGCAAGCGCTTTATTCTCAACCATCCAGAGGTTTTCCCAAGTACACCATTGTGACTTCAGTGTTGCCATAAACGGCTGAAACGGCCGGAAAAAGGCAGGTCTTGGGCAGCCCCCTGAATGCCACGCCAAGAAACTCAAATCCTCGCTCAAATGCCAACGTCTTGTCATCCATGTCCAAAATTACACGTATCCGTTCCCCGATCTGGAAAATAAAAACAATATTTAAAAGCAATTTCATATTTCAATTTTCAAAAAATAAATAAATACATAAATCCCTATTAACAATCTTGGGTTTTGTTTATAGTCTAGTTTTTTGTGATCTGGTACTATGAAGAAAACATCTTCACTAGATTTGTAGCATGTTAAGGGGTTATGAAGTATTCTATGCTAGAATCATGTACACTGGTAAAGTAATTATGCTGATTTTATGTGGTTCTGTGGACAATTGTTAGTTCACAAACCAACGCATTACTAAATGTGACTGTGCCACCAAAGATTAAAAATATTATGAGAACACTAGGGCTGTCCGCAAATAATCGATTATTCGTTGGTCGACCAAAAAAATTACTAGTCGGCCAAATTCCATTGGTCG